>WEDG01001584.1:0-20548 GCA_017591395.1 Schistocephalus solidus
GCCATTCCAGTGTCCCATGTCTTTGTCAGTTCCTCATTATCAACATATGCTACACGTCGCTATACGACTGGTTATAAGTACTCTTATCTGAGTTCCAGGGCACAACGGAAAATAAATGTTCCTTAAGCAGATCGGTGAGCCACAAACTATCATCATATTCGCGATCACAAACGTTAAAACAACGAGCACGTGGCTCAATGGTAGTGCGTTTGACACAAATACCAAAGGTCGCGGGTTCGAATCCCAGGTGTTCCAAACTTGGGATTGGGTATGACTGGCTGATGACGGCTTATAAGCCAGAAATGGCCCTTCCGGTCATCCTTGTCTTTGTCGGTTCCACATTATCAACAAATGCTGCAAGTCGCTATGCGACTGCATGTGATTACTTTAATCTGAGTTCCAGGGCACAATGGAACATAAATATTCCTTAAGCAGATCGGTGTGCCACACACTTTCATCATATTCGCGATCACAACTGACAAAGCATCGAGCCCGTGGCTCAATGGTTGAGCATTCGACTCAAAAACCAAAGGTCGCGGTTTCGAATCCCAGGTGTTTCCAACATGGGATTGGGTATGACTGGTTGATGACGGCTAATAAGCCAGAAATAGCAATTCCAGTGTCCCATGTCTTTGTCAGTTCCTCAGTATTAACATATGCTACACGTCGCTATACGACTGGTTATAAGTACTCTTATCTGAGTTCCAGTGCACAACGGAAAATTAATGTTCCTTAAGCAGATCGGTGAGCCACACACTATCATCATATTCGCGATCACAACCGTTAAAGCCACGAGCACGTGGGTCAATCGTAGTGCGTTTGACTCAATTACCAAAGGTCGCGGGTTCGAATCCCAGGCGTTCCAAACTTGGGATTGGGTATGACTGGCTGATGACGGCTAATAAGCCAGAAATTGCCATTCCGGACTCCCTTTTCTTTGTCAGTTCCACATGATCAACATATGCTACACGTCGATATGGGACTGCCTGTGAGTACTCTAGTCTGAGTTCCAGGGCACATCGGAACATCAAAGTTCCTTAAGCAGATCGGTGAGCCACACACTTTTATCATATTCCCGATCACAACCGATAAAGCAACGGGCCCATGGCTCAATGGTAGAGCGTTTGACTCAAATACCAAAGGTCGCGAACACGAATCCCATTTTTCCAAACTTAGGATTGGGTATAACTGGCTGATGACGGCTTATAAGCCATAAATAGCCCTTCCGGTCATCCTTGTCTTTGTCGGTTCCACATTATCAACATATGCTGCAAGTCGCTATGCGACTGCATGTGAGTAATCTCATCTGAGTTCCAGGGCACAACGGAACATAAATATTCCTTAAGCAGATCGGTGAGCTACACACTATCATCATATTCGCGATCACAACCGTTAAAGCAACGAGCACGTGGCTTAATGGTAGTGCGTATGACTCAAATTCCAAAGGTCACGGGTACGAATCCCAGGTGTTCCAAACTTGGGATAGGGGATGACTGGCTGATGACGGCTTATAAGCCTGAAATGGCCATTCCAGTGTCCCATGTCTTTGTCAGTTCCTCATTATCAACATATGCTACACATCGCTATACGACTGGTTATAAGTACTCTTATCTGAGTTCCGGGGAACAACGGAAAATAAATGTTCCTTAAGCAGATCGGTGAGCCACACACTATCATCATATTCGCGAACACAACCGTTAAAGCCACGAGCACGCGGCTCAATCGTAGTGCGTTTGACTCAAATACCAAAGGTCGCGGTTTCGAATCCCAGGACTTCCAAACTTGGGATTGGGTATGACTGGCTTATGATGGCTAATAAGCTAGAAATTGCCATTCCGGTCTCCCTTTTCTTTGTCAGTTCCACATGATCAACATATGCTACACGTCGATATGGGACTGCCTGTGAGTACTGTAGTCTGAGTTCCAGGGCACATCGGAACATCAAAGTTCCTTAAGCAGATCGGTGAGCCACACACTATTATCATATTACCGATCACAACCGATAAAACAACGGGCCCATGGCTCAATGGTAGAGCATTTGACTCAAATACCAAAGGTCGCGAAAACGAATCCCATTTTTCCAAACATAGGATTGGGTATGACTGGCTGATGACGGCTTATAAGCCAGAAATGGCCCTTTCAGTCATCCTTAAATTTTGTTTGTTCCATATTATCAACATATGCTACACGTCGCTATGCGACTGCCGGTGAGTTCTCTAATCTGAGTTCCAGGGCACAATGGAACGTAAATGTTCCTTAAGCATATCGGTGAGCCACACACTATCATCATATTCCAGATTGCAACCGACCGAGCAACGAGCCTGTGGCTCAATCGTAGTGTTTACTCAAATACAAAAGGTCGCGGGTTCGAATCCCAGGCGTTCCAAATTTGGGATTGGGTATGAATGGCTGATGACGGCTAATAAGCCAGAAATTGCCATTCCGGTCTCCCTTTTCTTTGTCAGTTCCACATGATCAACATATGCTACACGTCGATATGGGACTGCCTGTGAGTACTCTAGTCTGAGTTCCAGGGCACATCGGAACATCAAAGTTCCTTAAGCAGATCGGTGAGCCACACTATTATCATATTCCCGATCACAACCGATAAAGCAACGGGCCCATGGCTCAATGGTAGAGCGTTTGACTCAAATACCAAAGGTCGCGAAAACGAATCCCATTTTTTCAAACTTAGGATTGGGTATGACTGGCTGATGACGGCTTATAAGCCAGAAATGGTAGAGCGTTTGACTCAAATACCAAAGGTCGCGAAAACGAATCCCATTTTTCCAAACTTAGGATTGGGTATGACTGGCTGATGACGGCTTATAAGCCAGAAATAGCCCTTCCGGTCATCCTTGTCTTTGTCGGTTCCACATTATCAACATATGCTGCAAGTTGCTATGCAACTGCATGTGAGTACTCTAATCTGAGTTCCAGGGCACAAAGGAACATAAATATTCCTTAAGCAGATCGGGGTGCCACACACTTTCATCATATTCGCGATCACAACTGACAAAGCATCGAGCCCGTGGCTCAACGGTTGAGCAATCGACTCAAAAACCAAAGGTCGCGGTTTCGAATCCCAGGTGATTCCAAAATGGGATTGGGTATGACTGGTTGATGACGGCTAATAAGCCAGAAATGGCAATTCCAGTGTCCCATTTCTTTCTCAGTTCCTCATTATTAACATATGCTATACGTCGCTATACGACTGCTTGTGAGTACTCTAATCTGAGTTCCAGGGCACAACGGAAAATAAATGTTCCTTAAGCAGATCGGTGAGCCACACACTATCATCATATTCGCGATCACAACCGTTAAAGCCACGAGACCGTGGGTCAATCGTAGTGCGTTTGACTCAAAAACCAAAGGTCGACGGTGCGAATCAAAGATTTTCCACACATTGGATTGGGTTTGACTGGCTGATGACGGCTAATAAGCCACAAATGGCCATTTTGGTCTTCCTTGTCTTTTTCAGTTCCAAATTATCAACATGTGCTACACGTCGCAATGCGACTGCCTGTGAGTACTCAAATCTGAGTTGCATGGCAAAATGGAACATTAATGTTACTTAAGCAGATCAGTGAGCCACACACTATCATCATTTTCGCGATCACAACCGACAAAGCAACGAGCCCGTAGCTCAATGGCAGAGCGTTTGACTCAAATACCAATGGTCTCGGGTTCGAAAACCAGGTGTTCCACACTTGGGATTGGGTATATCTGGCTGATGACGGCTAATAAGCGAAAAACGGCCCTTCCGGTCATCGTTATTTTTGTCTGTTCCACCTTATCAACATATGCTACACGTCGGTATGCGACTGCCCGTGAGTACTTTATTCGTAGTTCCAGCGCACCACGGAACATAAATGTCCCTTAAGCAGATCGGTGAGCCACACACTATCATCGTATTCCCGACCACAACCGACAGAGCAACGAGACCATGGCTCAATTGTAGGGTTTGTCTCAAATACCATAGGTCGAGGGTTCGAATCCAAGGTTTTTCAACACTTTGGATTGGGTTTGACTGGCTGATGACGGCTAAAAAGCCAGAAATGGCCATTTTGGTCTTTCTTGTCTTTTTCAGTTCCACATTATCAACATATGCTTCACGTCGCTATGCGACTGCCTGTGAGTATTCAAATCTCAGTTGCAGGGCAAAATGGAAAATAAATGTTCCTTAAGCAGCTCGGTGAGCCACACACTATCCTCATATTCCCGATCACAACCGACATAGCAATGAGACCAAGGCTCGTTTGTAGGGCGTTCGACTCAAATACCAAATGTCGAGAATTCGAATCCATGGTTTTCCACACATTGGATTGGATTTGACTGGCTGATGATGTCTTATAAGCCAAAAATGTCCATTCCTGTCTCCATTGTCTTTGTCAGTTCCACATTATCAACATATGCTACACGTCGCTATGCGACTGCCTTTGAGCACTCTTATCTGAGTTCCAGGGCACAACGGAACATAAATGTTCAGTAAGCAGATCGGTGAGCCAATCACTATCATTATATTCTTGATTAAAACCGTCAAAGCAACGAGCCCGTGGCTCAATTTTAAAGCGTTCGATTCAATTATTAAATTTCATGGGTTCGAATCCGAGGTTTTCCAAACTTTTTATTGGGTATGACTGGCTGATGATGGATAATAAGCATGAAATGGCCATTCCAGACTCCATTGTTTTTTGTCGGTTCCTTATTATCAACAGAAGCTACGCATCGCAATGGGTTTGCCTGTAAGTACTCTAGTCGTAGTTAAAGGGCACAACGGAACATAAATTTTCCTTAAGCAGATCAGTGAGCCACACACTATCTTCATATTCCCGATCACAACTGACAAAGCAACGAGCCCGTGACTCAATTGTAGAGCATTCTACTCAAATATCAATGGTCGAGTGTTCGGATCTCAGGTGTTTACACTTGGGATTGGGTATGACTGGCTGATGACGGCTAATAAGCCAAAAAAGGACCTTCCGGTCATCGTTAACTTTGTCTGCTCCACATTATCAACATGTGCTACACGTCGCTATGCGACTGCCCGTGAGAACTTTAGTCGTAGTTCCAGCGCACGACGAAACATAAGTGTTCCTAAAGCAGATCGGTGAGCCACACAGTATCATAATATTCCCGATCACAACCGACAAAGCAACGATCCCGTTGCTAAATGGTAAAGCGTTTGGCTCAAAAACAAAAGGTCGCGGGTTCGAATCAAAGGTTTTTTAACACTTTGGATTGGGTTTGACTGGCTGATGAGGGCTTATAAGCCAGAAATGTCCATTTTGGTCTCCCTTGTCTTTGTCGGTTCCACATTATCAACATATGCTACACGTCGCTATGCGACTGCCTGTGAGAACTCCAGTCTGAGTTTCAGGGAACAACGGAAAATAGATGTTCCTTTCAGCAAATCGGTGAGGCACACACAATTATCATATTCTCGATTGCAACCGACAAAGCAACAAGCCCGCGGCTCAATGGTTAAGCATTCGACTCAAATACCAATGGTTGCCGTTCGAAACCCATGTGTTCCACACTTGGGATTGGGTATGACTGGCTGATGACGGCTAATAAGCCAGAAATGGCAATTCTAGTCTCCCTTATCTTTGTCAGTTCCACATTATCAACATATGCTACACGTCGCAATGCGACTGCCTGTGAGTACTGAAATCTAAGTTCCATGGCACAACGGAACATAAATGTTCATTAAGCAGATCGGTGAGCCAATCACTATCATAAAATTCTCGATTACAACCGACAAAGCAGCGAGCCCGTGGCTCAATTGTAAAGCGTTCGACTCAATTATTAAAGTTCATGGGTTCTAATCCGAGGTTTTTCACACTTTTTATTGGGTATGACTGGCTGATGATGCATAATAAGCATGAAATGGCCATTCCGGTCTCCATTGTTTTTTGTCGGTTCCACATTATCAACAGAAGCTACGCATCGCAATGGGACTGCCTGTAAGTACTCAAAATAGAATTGCTGGGCAAAATGGAACATAAATGTTCCTTAAGCAGATCGGTGAGCCACACACTATCACCCTATTCCCGATCACAACCGACAAAACAACAAGACCGTGGCTCATTTGTAGGGCGTTCGACTCAAATACCAAAGGTGGAAGGTTCGAATCTAAGGTTTTCCACACTTTGGATCGGGTTTGACTGGCTGATGACGGCTAATAAGCCAGAAATTGCCATTTTGGTCTCCCTTGTCTTTTTCAGTACCACATTATCAACATATGCTACACGTCGCTATGCGACTGCCTGTGAGTACTCAAATCTGAGTTGCAGGGCAAAATAGAACATAAATTGTACTTAAGCAGATCGGTGAGCCAAACACTATCATCATATTCGCGATCACAACCGACAAAAAAAGACCCCGTAGCTCAATGGTAGAGCGTTCGACTCAATACTGAAAGGTCGCTGGTTCAAATCCCAGGTGTTCCACACTTTGGATTGGGTATGACTGGCTGATGACGGCTTATAAGCCAGAAACGGCCATTCCGGTCATCCTTAACTTTGTCGGTTCCACATTATCAACATGTGCTACTGGTCGCTATGCGACTGCCTGTGAGTACTATAGTCGTAGTTTCAGCGCACAACGGAACATAAATGTTCCTTAAGCCGATCGGTGAGCCACACACTATCATCATATTCCCGATAACAACCGACAAAGCAACGAGACCGTGGCTCAATTGTTGGGCGTTCGACTCAAATACCAAAGGTCGAGGGTTCGAATCAAAGGTTTTCCACACTTTGGATTGGGTTTGACTGGCAGATGACGGCTGATAAGCCAGAAATGGAAATTTTGGTCTCCCTTGTCTTTTTTAGTTCCACATTATCAACATATGCTACACGTCGCTATGCGACTGCCTGTGAATTCTCTAGTCTGAGTTTCAGGGTACAACGGAACATAAATGTTCCTTAAGCAGATCCGTGAGCCACACACTATCATCATATTCGCGATCACAACCGAAAAAGCAACGAGCCCTTAGCTCAATGGTAGAGCGTTCGACTCAGTTATTAAAGATCGCTGGTTCGAATCCCAGGTGTTCCACACTTGGGATTGGGTATGACTGGCTGATGACGGCTAATAAGCCAAAAAAGCACTTCCTGTCATCCTTAACTTTGTCGGTTCCACATTATCAACATGTGCTACACGTCGCTATGCGACGTCCTGTGAATACTATAGTCGTAGTTCCAGCGCACAACGGAACATATATGTTCCTTAAGCCGATCGGTGAGCCACACACTATCATCATATTCCCGATAACAACCGACAAAGCAACGAGACCGTGGCTCAATTGTTGGGCGTATTACTCAAATGCCAAAGGTCGAGGGTTCGAATCAAAGGTTTTCCACACTTTGGATTGGGTTTGACTGGCAGATGACGGCTGATAAGCCAGAAATGGAAATTTTGGTCTCCCTTGTCTTTTTCAGTTCCACATTATCAACGTACGCTACACGTCGCTATGCAACTGCCTGTGAATTCTCTAGTCTGAGTTTCAGGGTACAACGGAACATAAATGTTCCTTAAGCAGATCGGTGAGCCACACACTATCATCATATTCGCGATCACAACCGAAAAAGCAACGATCCCGTTGCTCAATGGTAAAGCGTTTGGCTCAAATTATTAATAATCACGGGTTCAAATACCAGGTGTTTCAACTTTTTGATAGGGTATGACTGGCTGATGACGGCTTATAAGCCAGAAACGGCCATTCTGGTCATCCTTAACTTTGTCGGTTCCACATTATCAAAATGTGCTACACGTCGCTATGCGACTGCCTGTGAGTACTATAGTAATAGATTCAGTGCAAAACGGAACATTAATGTTCCTTAAGCAGATTGGTGCGTTACACACTATCATCATATTCCCGATCACAACCGACAAAGCAACGAGACCTTGGCTCAATTGTAGGGCGTTCGACTCAAATACCAAAGTTCGAGGGTTCAAATCCAAAGTTTTCCACACTTTGGAATGGGTTTGAATGGCTGATGACGGCTAATAAGCCAGAAATGTCCATTTTGGTCTCCCTTTTGTTTGTCGGTTCCACATTATCAACATATGCTACACGTCGCTATGCGACTGCCTGTGAGAACTGCAGTCTGAGTTCCAGGGAACAACGGAACATAGATGTTCCTTTCAGCAAATCGGTAAGGCACACACTATTATCATATTCGCGATCACAACCGTTAAAGCAACGAGCACGTGGCTCAATTGTAGAGCGTTTGACTCAAATACCAAAGGTCGCTTGTACGAATTCCAGGTGTTTCAAACTTGGGATTGGGTATGACTGGCTGATGAAGGCTAATAAGCCAGGAATGGCCATTCCGGTCTCATTATCTTTGTCAGTTCCACATTATCAACAGATGCTACACGTCGCAATGCGACTGCCTGTGAGCACTCTTATCTGAGTTCCAGGTCACAACGGAACATAAATGTTCATTATGCGGATCGGTGAGCCAATCACTATCATTATATTCTTGATTACAACCGACAACGCAACGAGCCCATGGCACAATTGTAAAGCGTTCGACCCAATTATTAAAGTTCATGTGTTCGAATCCGAGGTTTTCCACACTTTTT
Source organism: Schistocephalus solidus (assembly GCA_017591395.1). Taxonomy (NCBI): domain Eukaryota; kingdom Metazoa; phylum Platyhelminthes; class Cestoda; order Diphyllobothriidea; family Diphyllobothriidae; genus Schistocephalus; species Schistocephalus solidus. The sequence goes on from WEDG01001584.1 coordinate 8,596, forward strand.
ATTGGGTATGACTGGCTGATGATGGATAATAAGCATGAAATGGCCATTCCGGACTCCATTGTTTTTTGTCGGTTCCACATTATCAACAGAAGCTACGCATCGCAATGGGACTGCCTGTAAGTACTCTAGTCGTAGTTCAAGGGCACAACGGAACATAAATTTTCCTTAAGCAGATCAGTGAGCCACACACTATCTTCATATTCCCGATCACAACTGACAAAGCAACGAGCCCGTGACTCAATGATAGAGCATTCGAATCAAATATCAATGGTCGAGGGTTCGGATCCCAGGTGTTTCACACTTGGGATTGGGTATGACTTGCTGATGATGGCTAATAAGCCAAAAAAGGCCCTTCTGGTCATCGTTTACTTTGTCTGTTCCACATTATCAACATGTACTACACGTCACTATGCGACTGCCCGTGAGTACTTAGTCGTAGTTCCAGCGCACAACGGAACATAAGTAGTCCTAAAGCAGATCGGTGAGCCACACACTATCATCATATTTCCGATCACAACCGACAAAGCAACGAGACCGTGGATCAATTGTACGGTTTGACTCAAATACCAATGTTTGAGGGTTCGAAACAAAGGTTTTTTCACACTTTGGATTGGGTTTGACTGGCTGATGACGGTTAAAAAGTCCAGAAATGGCCATTTTGGTCTTTCTTGTCTTCTTCAGTTCCACATTATCAACATATGCTTCACGTCGCTACGCGACTGCCTGTGAGTATTCAAATCTGAGTTGCAGGGCAAAATGGAACATAAATGTTTCTTTAGCAGCTCGGTGAGCCACACACTGTCATCATATTCCCGATCACAACCGACAAAACAACGACCCCGTGGCTCAATGGTAGAGCGTTCGACTCAAATACCAAAGGTCGCGGATTCGAATCCCAGGTTTTCCACACTTGGAATTGGGTATGACTGTTTGATGACGGCAAATAAGCCAGAAATGGCCATTCCGGAGTCCCTAGTCTTTGTCAGTTCCACATTATCAACAAATGCTACACGTCGCTATGCGACTGCCTGTGAGTACTCAAATCTGAGTTGCTGGGCAAAATAGAACATAAATGTTCCTTAAGCAGATCGGTGAGCCACACACTATCATCATATTCGCGATCACAACCAAAAAAGCAACGAGCCCTTAGCTCAATGGTAGAGCGTTCGACTCAATACTTAAAGGTCGCTGGTTCAAATCCCAGGTGTTTCACACTTTGGATTCGGTATGACTGGCTGATGACGGCTTATAAGCCAGAAATGGCCATTCCGGTCATCCTTGGTCTCTTGTCGGTTCCACATTATCAACATATGCTACGGTCGCTATGCGACTGCCTGTGAGTACTATAGTCGTAGTTTCAGCGCACAATGGAACATAAATGTTCCTTAAGCAGATCGGTGAGCCACACACTATCATCATATTCCCGATCACAACCGACAAAAGCAACGAGCCCGTGACTCAATGGTAGAGCGTTCGACTTAAATACCAAAGGTCGAGGGTTCGAATCCCAGGATCTTCATACTTTGGATTGGGTTTGACTGGCTGATGACGGCTTATAAGCCAGAAATGGCCTTTCCGGTCTCCCTTGTCTTTTTCAGTTCCACATTATCAACATATGGTACACGACGCAATGCGACTGCCTGTGAAAGTACTCATAGTCTGAGTTCCAGGGCACAACGGAACATAAATGTTCATTAAGCAGATCGGTGAGCCACACACTATCATCCTCATTTCCCGATCACAACCGACAGACAACGAGACCGTGGACCAATTGTAGGGGCGTTTGACTCAAATACTAAAGGTCGAAGGTTCGAATCCGAGGTTTTCCAACACTTTGGATTTGTGTATGACTGGCTGATGACGGCTAATAAGCCAGAAATGTCCATTTTAGTCTCCCTTGTTTCGTCGGTTTCCACATTATCAACATAGTGCTACACGTCGCTATGCGAGCTGCCTGTGAGAACTCAAGTCTGAGTTCAGGGAACAACGGAACATAAATGTTCCTTTCAGCAGATCGGTGAGGCACACACTATCATCAAATTCCCGATCACAACCGACAAAAGCAACGAGCCCGTGGCCCAATGGTTAAGCATTCGACTCAAATACCAAAAGGTCGCGGGGTTCGAAACCCATGTGTTCCACACTTTGGGATTGGGTATGACTGGCTGATGACAGCTAATAAGCCAGAAATGGCCATTCCGGTCTCCCTTATCTTTGTCAGTTCCACATTATCAACATAAGCTACACTTCGCTATGCGACTGCCTGTGAGTACTCTTTTCTGAGTTCCAGGGCACAACGGAACATAAATGTTCATTAAGCAGATCAGTAAGCCAATCACTATCATTATATTCTCGATGAGAACCGACAAATCAACGAGCCCGTGGCTCAATTGTAAAGCGTTCGACTCAATTATTAAAGTTCATGGGTTCGAATCCGAGGTTTTCCACACTTTTTATTGGGTATGACTGGCTGATGATGGATAATAGGCATGAAAGGGCCATTCCGGTCTCTATTGTTTTTTGTCGGTTCCACATTATCAACAGAAGCGACGTATCGCAATGGGAAGGCCTGTAAGTACTCGAGTCGTAGTTCAAGGGCACAACGGATCATAAATGTTCCTTAAGCAGATCAGTGAGCCACACACTATCTCCATATTCCTAAACACAACTGACAAAGCAACGAGCCCGTGACTCAATTGTAGAGCGTTCGATTTAAATATTAATGGTCGAGGGTTCGGATCCCAGGTGTTCCACACTTGGTATTGGGTATGACTGGCTGATGACGGCTAATAAGCCAAAAAAGCACTTCCTGTCATCCTTAACTTTGTCGGTTCCAAATTATCAACATGTGCTACACGTCGCTATGCGACTGCCTGTGAGTACTATAGTCGTAGTTCCAGTGCACGACGGAACATATATGTTCCTTAAGCAGATCGGTGAGCCACACACTATCATCATATTCCTGATCACAACCGACAAAGCAACGAGCCCGTAGCTCAATGGTATAGCGTTCGACTCAATTATTAAAGGTCGCTGGTTCAAATCCCAGGTGTTCCACACTTTGGATTGGGTATGACTGGCAGATGACGGATAATAAGCCAGAAATGGAAATTTTGGTCTCCCTTATCTTTTTCAGTTTCACATTATCAACATATGCTACACGTCGCTATGCGATGCTTGTGAGTACTATTATCTGAGTTCCAGGGCCCAACGGAAAATAAATGTTCCTTAAGCAGATCGGTGAGCCACACACTATCATCATATTCCCGATCACAACCGACAAAGCAACGAGACCGTGGCTCATTTGTAGGGCGTTCGACTCAAATACCAAAGGTGGAGGGTTCGAATCTAAGGTTTTCCACACTTTGGATCGGGTTTGACTGGCTGATGACGGCTAATAAGCCAGAAATTGCCATTTTGGTCTCCCTTGTCTTTTTCAGTACCACATTATCAACATATGCTACACGTCGCTATGCGACTGCCTGTGAGTACTCAAATCTGAGTTGCAGGGCAAAATAGAACATAAATTGTACTTAAGCAGATCGGTGAGCCAAACACTATCATCATATTCGCGATCACAACCGACAAACAAAGAGCCCGTAGCTCAATGGTAGAGCGTTCGACTCAATACTTAAAGGTCGCTGGTTCAAATCCCAGGTGTTCCACACTTTGGATTGGGGTTGACTGGCAGATGACGGATAATAAGCCAGAAATGGAAATTTTGGTCTCCCTTATCTTTTTCAGTTTCACATTATCAACATATGCTACACGTCGCTATGCGATGCTTGTGAGTACTATTATCTGAGTTCCAGGGCCCAACGGAAAATAAATGTTCCTTAAGCAGATATGTGAGCCACACACTATCATCATATTCCCGATCACAACCGACAAAGCAACGAGACCGTGGCTCATTTGTAGGGCGTTCGACTCAAATACCAAAGGTGGAGGGATCGAATCTAAGGTTTTCCACACTTTGGATCGGGTTTGACTGGCTGATGACGGCTAATAAGCCAGAAATTGCCATTTTGGTCTCCCTTGTCTTTTTCAGTACCACATTATCAACATATGCTACACGTCGCTATGCGACTGCCTGTGAGTACTCAAATCTGAGTTGCAGGGCAAAATAGAACATAAATTGTACTTAAGCAGATCGGTGAGCCACACACTATCATCATATTTTCGATCACAACCGAAAAAACAACGAGCCCGTGGCTCAATGGTAGAGCGTTCGAATTAAATACCAAAGGTCGCGCGTTTGAATCCCAGATTTTCAACACTTAAGATTGGGTGAGACTGGCTGAAGACGGCAAATAATCTAGAAATGGCCATTTCGGTTTCCCTTGTCTTTGTCAGTTCCACATTATCAACATATATTATACGTCTCTATGCGACTGACTGTGAGTACTTAAATCATAGTTGCATTGCAAAATGGAACATAAATGTTCCTTAAGCAGATCGGTGAGCCACACACTATCATCATATTCGCGATCACAACCGAAAAAGCAAACGAGCCCTTAGCTCAATGGTAGAGCGTTCGACTCAGTTATTAAAGATCGCTGGTTCCGAATCCCAGGTGTTCCACACTTGGGATTGGGTATGACTGGCTGATGACAGCTAATAAGCCAAAAAAGCACTTCCTGTCATCCTTAACTTTTTTCGGTTCCACATTATCAACATGTGCTACACGTCGCTATGCGACGTCCTGTGAGTACTCATAGTCGTAGTTCCAGCGCACAACGGAACATATATGTTCCTTAAGCAGATCGATGACCCACACACTATCATCATATTCCCGATCAGAACCGACAAAGCAACGAGACCGTGGCTCAATTGTTGGGCGTTCGACTCAAATACCAAAGGTCGAGGGTTCGAATCAAAGGTTTTCCACACTTTGGATTGGGTATGACTGGCAGATGACGGCTGATAAGCCAGGAAATGGCAAATTTTGGTCTCCCTTTGTTTTTTGTCAGTTCCACATTATCAACGTATGCTACAAGTCGCTATGCAACTGCCTGTAAATTCTCTAGTCTGAGTTAAGGGTACAACGGAACATAAATGTTCCTTAAGCAGATCGGTGAGCCACACACTATCATCATATTCGCGATCACAACCGAAAAAGCAACGAGCCCTTGGCTCAATGGTAGAGCGTTCGACTCAGTTATTAAAGATCGCTGGTTCGAATCCCAGGTGTTCCACACTTGGGATTGGGTATGACTGGCTGATGACGGCTAATAAGCCAGAAAAGCATTCCGGTCATCCTTATCTTTTGTCGGTTCCACATTATCAACATATGCTACACGTCGCTATGCGACTGTCCCTGTGAGTACTCATAGTCGTGAGTTCCAGCGCACAACGGAACATATATGTTCCTTTAAGCAGATCGGTGACCCACACACTATCATCATATTCCCGATCACAACCGACAAAGAACCGAGACCGTGGCTCAATTGTTGGGCGTTCGACTCAGTTATTAAAGATCGCTGATCCGAATCCCAGGTGTTCCACACTTGGGATTGGGTATGACTGGCTGATGACGTCTAATAAGCCAAAAATGCCCATTCCGTTCTCCCTTGTCTTTGTCAGTTCCACATTATCAACATATGCTACACGTCGCTATGCGATGCCTGTGAGTACTCTTATCTGAGTTGCAGGGCAAAATAGAACATAAATTGTACTGAAGCAGATCGGTGAGCCACACACTATCATCCTATTCCCGATCACAACCGACAAAGCAACGAGACCGTGGCTCAATTGTAGGGTTTTGACTCAAATACCAAAGGTCGAGGGTTCGAAATCCAAAGTTTTTCCACACTTTGGATTGGGTTTGACTGGCTGATGACGGCTAATAAGCCAGAAATGTCCATTTTAGTCTCCCTTGTTTTTGTCGGTTCCACATTATCAACATATGCTACACGTTGCTATGCGACTGCCTGTGGAAACTCCAGTCTGAGTTCCAGGGAAACAACGGAACCTAGATGTTCCTTTCAGCAAATCGGTGAGGAACACACAATTATCATATTCTCGATCACAACCGACAAAGCAAAGAGCCCGTGGCTCAATGGTTAAGCATTCGACTCAAATACCAAAGGTCGCGGTTCGAAACCCATGTGTTCCACACTTGGGATTGGGTATGACTGGCTGATGACGGCTAATAAGCCAGAAATGGCCATTCCGGTCTCCCTTATCATTGTCAGTTCCACATTATCAACATATGCTACACGTCGCTATGCGACTGCCTGTGAGTACTCTTATCTGAGTTCCAGGGCACAACGGAACATATATGTTCATTTAGCAGATCGGTGAGCCAATCACTATCATTATATTCTCGATTAGAACCGACAAAACAACGAGCCCGTGGCTCAATTGTAAAGCGTTCGACTCAATTATTAAAGTTCATGAGTTCGAATCCAAGGTTTTCCACACTTTTTATTGGGTATGACTGGCTGATGATGGATAAAAGGCATGAAATGGCCATTCCGGTTTCTATTGTTTTTTGTCGGTTCCACATTATCAACAGAAGCGACGCATCGCAATGGGACTGCCTGTAAGTAATCTAGTCGTGAGTTCCAGGGCACAACGGAACATAAATGTTCCTTAAGCAGATCGGTGAGCCACACACTATCATCCAAATTCCCGATCACAACCGAAAAACAACGAGCCCGTGGCTCAATGGTAGAGCGTTCGAATTAAATACCAAAGGGTCAAGGGTTTGAATCCCAGATTTTCAACACTTAAGATTGGGTGAGACTGGCTGAAGACGGCAAATAATCTAGAAATGGCCATTTCGGTTTCCCTTGTCTTTGTCAGTTCCACATTATCAACATATGTTATACGTCTCTATGCGACTGACTGTGAGTACTTAAATCATAGTTGCATGGCAAAATGGAACATAAATGTTCCTTAAGCAGATCGGTGAGCCACACACTATCATCATATTCCCGATCACAACCGACAAAGCACGAGACCGTGGCTCAATGGTAGAGCGTTCGACTCAAATACCAAAGGTCGCGCGTTTGAATCCCAGATTTTCCACACTTAAGATTGGGTGAGACTGGCTGAAGACGGCAAATAATCTAGAAATGGCCATTTCGGTCTCCATTGTCTTTTTCGGTTCCACATTATCAACATATGCCACACGTCGCTATGCGACTGCATGTGAGTACTCGAGTCTTCGTTCCAGCGCACAACGGAACACAATTGTTCCTTAAGCAGATCGTTGAGCCACACAATATCATCGTATTCGTGATCGCAACCGACAAAGCAACAAGCCCGTGGCTCAATGGTAGAGCATTCGACGCAATTATGAAAGGTTGCGGGTTTGAATCCCAGGTGTTTATCACTTGGGATTGTGTATGACTGGCTGATGATGGCTAATATGCCAGAAATGGCCATTCCGGTCTCCATTGTCTTTTTCGGTTCCACATTATCAACATATGCCACACGTCGATATGCGTCTGCCTGTGAGTACTCTAGTCGTAGTTCCAGCGCACACCGGAACATAAATATTCCTTAAGCAGATCGGTGAGCTACACATTATCATCAAATTACTGATCGTAACCGACATAGAAACGAGCCCGTGGCTCAATGATAGAGCGTTTGACTTAATTATTAAAGGTCACGGATTCGAATCCTAGGTGTTCCACACTTAGGATTGTGTTTGACTGGCTGATGACGGCTAATAAGCCAGAAATGGCAATTTTTGTCTCCCTCGTCTTTGTCGGATCCACATTTTTTTCATATGCTACACGTTGCTATGTGACTTCCTGTGAGTACTCTAATCTGATTGCAAGGGCACAACGGAATATTAATGTTCCTTAAGCAGATCAGTGAGCCACACATTCCCGATAACAACCGTCGAAGAAACGAGCCCGTGGCTCAATGGAAAAGCGTTCTACTGAATTATTAAATGTAACGGGTTCAAATCCCAGGTGTTCCACACATTCGTATTGGGTATGACTGTCTGATGATGGATAATAAGCATGAAATGGGCTTTCCGCCTCCATTGTCTTTGTCGGTTCCAAAAAATCCACATATGCTACACAACGCTATGCGACAGCCTGCGAGTTCTCTAATCTGTGTTCCAGGGCAAAATGGAACATAAATTTTCAATAAACCGATCGGTGAGCCGCACACTATCTTTATATTCCCGATCACAACCGACAAAGCAACGAACCCGTGGCTGAATGGTAGAGCGTTTGACTCAAATACCAAAGGTCGCGGGTTTGAATCCCAGGTGTTCAACACTTGGGATTGGGTATAACTGGCTGATGACGGCTAAAAAGCCAGAAATTGCCACTCCGTTATATCTTTGCCTTTTTTGGTTCCACACTATCAAAATTTGCTACGCGTCGATATGCGACTGCCTGTGAGTACTCTGGTCTGATTTCCTGGACACAACGGAACATAAATGTTCCTTAAGCAGATCGGTGAGCCACACAATATCATCATATTCGCGATCGCAATCGACAAGGAACAATACCGTTGCTCAATGGTAGAGCGTTCGACTCAAATACCAAGGGTCGCGTGTTCAAATTCCTGGTGTTCCACACTTGGGCTTGGGTTTGACTGGCTGATGACGGCTAATAAGCCAGAAATGGCAATTCCGGTCTCTTTTGTCTTTGTCAGTTCCACATAATCAACATATGCTACACGTCGCTATGCGACTGCCTGTGAGTACTCTAGTCGTAGTTCCAGGGCGCAACGGAACATAAATGTTCCTTAAGCAGATCGGTGAGCCATACACTATCGTCATATTTCCGATCACAACCGACAAAGCAACGAACCCGTGGCTGAATGGTAGAGCGTTTGACTCAAATACCAAAGGTCGCGGGTTTGAATCCCAGGTGTTCAACACTTGGGATTGGGTATAACTGGCTGATGACGGCTAAAAAGCCAGAAATTGCCTTTCCGTTATATCTTTGCCTTTTTTGGTTCCACACTATCAAAATTTGCTACGCGTCGATATGCGACTGCCTGTGAGTACTATAGTCGTAGTTCCAACGCACACCGGAGCATAAACGTTCCTTAAGCAGATCGGTGAGCCACCCACTATCATCATATTCCCGATCGCAACATACAAAGAAACGAGCCGTGGCTAAGTGTTTCAGCGTTCGACTCAAATTCCAAAAGTCACGGGTTCGAATCCCAGGTGTTCAACACATTTTATTGGATATGACTGGCTGATGATGGCCAATAAGCATGAAATGGCCTTTCCGCCTCCATTGTCTTTGTCGGTTCCACATTATCCACATATGCTACACATCGCTATGCGACAGCCTGCGAGTGCCATTGTCTGTGTTCCAGGGCAAAACGGAACATAAATTTTCCTTAAAGAAATCGGTGAGCCACACACTATCTGGCTGATGACGGCTCAAAAGCCAGAAATGGCCATTCTAGTCTCCCTCGTTTTGTCGTTTCCACATTATGAACATATGCTACACGTCGCCATGCGACTGCCTGTGCGTACTCTAGTCTGAGTACCAGGACACAACGGAACATAAATTTTCCTTAAGCAGATTGGTGAGCCACACAATATCATCATATTCCTGATCACAACCGACAAAGCAACGAGCCCGTGGCTGAATGGTAAAGAGTTCGACTCAAATACCAAAGGTCGCGGGTGCGAATCCCAGGTGTTCCACACTTGGGATTGGGTATGACTGGCTGCTGACGGCTAAAAAGCCAGAAATGACCATTCCGGTCTCCCTCGTCTTTGTCAATTCAACATTATCAACATATGCTACACGTCGCTATGCGACTGCTTGTGAGTACTCTAGTCTGAGTTCGAGGACACAACGGAACATAAATGTTCCTTATACAGATCGGTGAGCCACACATTATCATCATATTCCCGATCACAGCCGACAAAGCAACGAGCCCGTGACTCAATGGTAAAGCGTTCGACTCAATTATTAAATGTGACGGTTTCGAATCCTAGGTTTTCCACACATTTTATTGTGTATGACTGGCTGATGATGGCTAATAAGCATGAAATGGCCTTTCCGCCTCCATTTTCTTTGTCAATTTCACATTATCCACATATGGTACACGTCGCTATGCGACTGCCTGTGAGTACTCTAGTCTGAGTTCCAGGACACAACGAAACATAAATGTTCCTAATGCAGATCGGTGAGCCACAAAATATCATCATATTCCTGATCACAACCGACAAAGCAACGAGCTTGTGGCTCAATGGTAGAGCGTTTGACTCAATTATTCAATGTCGCGGGTTCGAATCCCAGGTGTTTTACACTTTTTATTTGGTATGACTGGCTGTTGATGGCTATGAAGCGTGAAATGGCCTTTCCGGTCTCCCTTGTCTTTGTCGGTTCCACATTATCCTCATATGATACACATAACTATGCGTTTGCCTCTGAGTTATCTATTCTGAGTTCCAGGCACAACGGAACATAAATGTTCCTTAAGCAGATCTGTGAGATAAACACTCTCTTCATATTTACGATAAATACCGACAAAGCAACGAGCCCGTGGCTGAATGGTAGAGCGTTAAACTCAAAAACCAAAGGTCGCTTGTTCGAATCCAAGGTGTTGAACACTTTGCATTGGGTATGACTGGCTGATTACGTCTAATAAGCCTAGAAATGGACATTCCGGTCTCCCAAAAAATCAACGAGCCCGTTGCCCAATGGTAGAGCGTTCGACTCAAATACCAAAGGTTACGGGTTCGAATACCCAGTGTTCCACACATGGGATTAGGTATGACTGGCTGAATACGGATAAAAAGCCAGAAAGGACCATTCCGGTCTCCCTTGTCTTTGTCAGTTCCAATTTATCAACGTATGCTACACGTCGATATGCGACTGCCTGTGAGTAATCGAGACTTAGTTCCAGCTCACAACGGAACCTAAATGTTCCTTAAGCAGATCGGTTAGCCACACACTATCATCATATTCCCGATCACAACCGACAAAGCAACGACCCCGTGGCTCAATGGTAAACCGTTCGACTCAATTATTCAAGGTCACGTATGTGAATCCCAGGTGTTTCACACTTGGGATTGTGTATGACTGGCTGATGAAGGCTTATAAGCCAGAAATGGCCATTCCGGTCTCCATTGTCTTTTTCTGTTCCACATTATCAACATATGCTACACGTTGATATGCAACTGCCTTCGAGTACTCTTGTCTGAGTTTCAGGGCACAACGGAACATAAATATTCCTTAAGCAGATCGGTGAGCCACACACTATAATCATATTCCCGATCACAGCCGACAAAGCAACGAGCCCGTGGGTCAATGGTAGAGGGTTCGACTAAAAAATCAAAGGTTGCGGGTTCGAATACCCAGTCTTTAACATTTGGGATTGGGTATGACTGGCTGATGAGGGCTAATAAGCCACAAATGGTCCTTTCGTTCTCTTTTGTCTTTGCCAGTTCCACATTAACAACATATGCTACACGTCACTTTGCGACTACCTGTGAGTACTTTAGTCTGATTTCCAGGGCACAACGCAGCATAAATGTTCCTTAAGCAGATCGTTGAGCCACACACTATTATCGTATTCCCGATCACAACCGAAAAGCAACGAGCCGTGACTCAATTATTGAGCGTTCGACTCAAATTCCACCGGTCGCGGGTTCGAATCACAGGTGTTCCACACTTGGGATTGGGTATGACTGGCTGATGAGGGCTAATTAGCCAGAAATGGTCCTTGCGTTCTCTTTTGTCTTTGTCGGTTCCACATCATCAACATATGCTACACGTCGCTATGCGTTTGCCTGTGAGTAATCTAGTCTTAGTTAAGGGCACAACGGAACATAAATTTTCGTTAAGCAGATCGTTGAGCCACACACTATCATCGTATTCCCGATACAAACGAAAAGCAACGAGCCGTGGCTCAATTATTGAGCGTTCGACTCAAATTTTAATGGTCGCGGGTTCGCATCACAGGTGTTGCACACTTCGGATTGGGTATGACTGGCTGATGACGGCTA
>WEDG01001585.1:0-35369 GCA_017591395.1 Schistocephalus solidus
CACTTCGGTACTTCGTTCAGTTATTGCTCATCATCATCATCATCATCATCATCTACACGGCAGCTATCTAACTGTGCTAACGTATGCATGGTTTTCTGGAGTGCAAGACGTTAAGATCTCTCGGTCTTTCCTTGGAGGCAGGCTGTCCTGACAATGCAGCTGCATGTGCGAGGTACTGTCAGGCAGGTGCGCCTGTATGGAGCGTGCATGGCAACTGTGGATAGATAATCTACGCATCTTGGACTTGAAAGTTGATGTCTCGTAGAAATGCGTGTGTAGGGTGATTTCTTCTGCTCTTGGCTAACGATATGCATGCATCAGAGCCATCCTAAGACAATCGGGAAACGCTATCAGCCGCCAGATCTATGGATTTCCTGAAGTTCTTACATGGCGTCCATTGACTACCGCTCTGCGGTCATATAGGACTGATTCACGTTGTCTATCTTGGCCATGCTGGTGCACTGAGTGTGTGGAATGGGACTCGCACTCAGTGACATCTTGGCCCTTCTACATAGGGTCGAAAATTAATCGTGTGTCATTTTACTCGAATGATTAATGCACGGCTAAACAGAATTCAGTTGCACGTGATCACACAAAACTGCAAGGAGAAGAGATGCGTGCCCAATCCAACAGAGGGATGAGTGCAGTGGCGGAGATCACCCATCGGCTCAAAGCGTAAAAGAATTATGGATTTTAGGGTTGATGTAAAATGGTATCTATGGTCTTTCTGACGATCTACTTAGAACGCTGAACGACTGAACTGAGCCGGTGTCCCAGATGCAGGCTGAGTACATGTAGTGAAAGTGGGTGCTCCACCGACCACTCCCTCTTACGTGTGGGCAATTCTAGCCTGTCCTGTTGTGCCTTGTCTACTCCTCAGTCTTCTCGCTGACAGCCACGAAGCGGCTAGTATCGTAGACAGAATATGGGACAAACACAAGGAGACTGGAATGACTTTCGATACTTAGACTTGTTAACCACCGTCCAGGCGGATAAAGCCAACTCCTGCTATTGTAATTCGGAGCTTTCAAAACGCACGCCCTCGTGGTTTGCAAACAGCTGATGCTGGTGTATCACTGGCAGATGACGACATTCATATCTGTTTATGAACACTCAACACTGATCGTGCGCAGCTCTACCTGGTCCTGCCTCTGCCTCGAGGCCCACTCTCGAGCCCGCCAGCGGTCGCGCAGTAGTAAGAAGAGGCTAGAAGAGTCTTGACGGCAAGGCGAGGAGACTGCAAATGGCCATTTCTGGCTGTATTTGCGGTCAGTCCAACCAGTCAGCAGCTTTCAGTTCGGAGCTGAGACTCACCACTCGGGCGATCGTCAATGCAGTCAATTTTCCATCCTAAACCAAATTAAACGGCTGGTCCGTGTCTCAATGGTTAGAGTGTTGCACTTTTGATGAACGGGTCGACAAGTTCGACCCTAGGTTGGGGCACTACCTGAGGTTGGGTATGACTGGCTGACGATGGATAATAAGCTAGAAAACTGGCCCATCCAGCCTTTCCTTGTCGCTTTGCACAGCAATATTCATCTGCCTACCTAAAATGCTGACGAACCAGAAACAATAATTCCAGTCGCTATTATCTATTTTAGGCACTCTATGCTTTCTATGAACACAATATGTTTTATCTCCAAAAGATACTTTTAAAATAATGTGCATGCTTGTTTTGAAATTCAGAAATCTGATCTCGCTGAAGGCACGTAGTTAAATGTGGTTGAAAGATTAACTATCGAGAGAGTAAAATGAGCTGGAATTCGGCTCTTTGAACGATGCGGTCCTTCCGGCGTATGTTGCAGAGGCGGTAATTTTACATGATCATGCCAATTACTAGAACCTATCCCGGTTTGGTCTGCGTGCATCCGGCGCGAGGGCGCTTCGCAGTTAGTGCTGCGCAGCGTCGCTTCTCATGATAGCCGGAGAGAGCTGATCATGCGCACGTCAGATACATCCGACATCCAACCTTATCTCCCTACGGCAAGAGAATCTCTGGTCAGTCGTCTGTCTGCCCGACGAACTAGAGCAGTAGGTTACGTCAGACGCAACGACGACTGAAGATGGATCGACCGGTCTTCTCATATTCTCAACACTTGACCTCGTATCCAGACGTTTCGCTGCGTCCACTGCTAGCGTCTCTCAGACACCGCCCAACACATTCGCAAGCAAAAGCAACGGTCCAGCAGGTAGACAGAACAGTACAGGCGAATTAAGCGACCGCGTCGCAGCGCGAGAGCTTGCAGGAAATGGCGTGGCACGGCGCGCGCGCGTGATTGACAACAGCCCAGTGCCCGGATCGATTTGCAATAACGCTGCACGCATTCTTTGCGCTTGAAGCCGAGGCTCATCGAGTGCGCACCAGCAACCAAATCAGCTCGCTGACTGACGCACGACCGGCCTCGAGCTTCGGAACCCGTATCATTGCCACTAGGTTCATTCCAGGAGCTTTAGAGTTATGAAGTTAGTGCGGGTAGGGAGCTACAGGCCACGAGAGCAGGAAAAACCTCCGATAGTGCAGAGATGCGCTTGGCGCGTAGATTCCACGAGAAATTTCAAATCCTTTCGAGTGATCGTCTTAATCCTAAAATTAACACTAACCTTTAGTCGAACCCTAATCTTGATACCGACCTTAATCTCTGTGAAATTTCATGCCAAGCCTACAGATTAAGGAGTTCATAGTCCCATATTTCGCCGGGGTCAGACGCAAAGGCCTGCGCCTACGCTGTAGCGATTCTGCCAGAATACGGAAAATAGGTACACTCCAGCTGAGTTTGTGGTGTCTGAATTCATAATCTGTACAGGATAATTATTTTCCGGTAGTCGCTCTGTGCCTTTTTATGGGCATAAAACTTCCGTCTATGCTCTGTTTTGTAATAAACCTAGATGCTGCTTTAAAATTTGTCGTTGCGGCCGGTGTAGTCTTCTGGTTTTGAAAATGGAAAACGGTAGACTTTATAAAGTTTCACATGGTTATTTTGACCGCATTATCACTGTTCATTGTTTTATTAATGCACTCTGAATTACTACAATTGTGAGTCCATATGACTGACTCAATCGCCAAAGTCAAAGCTTAAAAGTCTATATAAAACAAAACAATCTATTGAAAGTAAGAGTAGTATGGCTATAGTCATATCGTATATCCACTAGAGAGGTATCATGCTGGTGGACGGTTACCAGGTGGTCGCTCGGAACTTCTGAAACTGAACAGACTCCTATAGTAGAACGAATGCACAACAGAGAGTCGGTGAAGAATTTCCTTTGCCACAATCACTCCATGGAGTGTTATAGAACGTTGATTGGTGTGTCACACTTCTGTTTTAGCTGGTGGCCACGTTCTCGTAGTCTGTTTATCAGCCTTTTCACATCTTCTCAGCTGACACCCGGAACAAGCCGACTTAGCAAACCGAAATGCTGAATGCGGGTCCGGCTGCGTCACTGTCTTTTCGTGAAGAGGATAGAGATTTAAAGGCAGTCGGGCGCTGCTCTTTGCGTAAAATATTTAATTACATGAACGGACTTTTGCAGCAGGTCAAGTTGTTCACCTTCACAAATACCTATATCTTTCCGAATTTGGTAAACTGTATGAAGCGCTTTCGCCCAAAGACCTTGAGGGATGGATTGGTTCGTTTTGCTGGAAAGCCTAACCAGAAGCGCCGTAGCAGTCCTGGTTCGTAGATCGGATGGGCATTTAAAACTTCTTTTTGCCAGAAGTAAAATGTCGAAAGGTGGTAGTTCGTTAGAAAAGAAAAGTGATAGTTTGTACATCTCAAAAGAAACATTTTGGTATCAAACGCAATTTTTCAGCTTCGAAAGTCCACTGAAATATCTCTTTAGGTTGGCTCTTGCATAGTAATCAATCTTATAACCGCACCCTAAAATCCTTTTGAACTGAGATGTGCCACCTGGCTACAGTGATGACTTCACTTTTTCCACGATTATACCAACTTCATGTAACCGGTCAACCGGCCTTTACAACACCTCAGGCGCGAATCAACAACGTTATGCACGCCGCCCCACAACCGCACGCAATTTCTTTTACTCTGGTGATTGACTTCGTTCCTCGCATCCGTCCGGCAGGAGAGCGCGATCCGCGCTAATTTTCGCGGTCTCGGGATGGCTCTTTAGCAAATCTGCTACGGCCAGTGTTTCGACGTATCGCGCGCACGCGAACGACAAAATCATTCTTGTAAAGACGTCACAGCGCTGGTCATGTTGACTTCTCACCTAAAAACTTCACTTTTCACTATGAGGCTGTCTACTTACGGCGTCTTTGGTGTCAACAGGGACCAAATCACTTTCGTGGTTTCTTTTTGTGGAGATTTTGACCGAGTTTCTGCAAATTGTTTTCAACTCGGAAAGATTACTGAAGCTAAGAGGTGTCGACTCGATTAATTCTGCGGCAGCAGCCCACCGCAAAAACCACACTCGGGAAAAATGGCAAAATAAGTAGTATAAATCTGTACAATTAAATTTTCTAATGTACATATTCATTCCAACTATATTTAATGGAAGGCATAAAATAGTCTTTCCAGCAAAACTTTGATAGACAATCACATCGTTTTTAAAATTTTATATCGCGAAACGCCATCTTTTGGTTTAAAAGTGTTCATAATTATGATATATTCCAAGATCGTACCATCGTCTTAAAAATTACATCGTTTTTGTCTCTGGCTAAAATTCATGAACTGCACAAACACAAATACCATGAGCTGTAAAGTTTTATAAGTACCATGATGATATCTTCTTAGTAGGCTAGAATTATATATGCCATTCTTTACACAGAAAGCATACCGCTTGTAGACGCAACGTCGTAAATGCAAATACATATATAGATCAGGTTCCAAAATTGATTAGGGAGTTGAAAATTGAGTAGGATTGCAATATGCGACTAATTTTGGGAACAGAGGATAAGTCAGCATGTAATACGCGACAGCATTAAATGCAAGGCTTAACCTTACTATGTCGATTGTGCTTGTAGGGTTAGAATTCGCTGTTCTGGGTAGTAAGTTCAGACCCTAGATTTCGTTGTCATAGGAGGAACGAACTATTGGGTCACCTCATTGACTTTCCCGGCGTCGGCTATTACGAAGCAACGTTATTTTTCCAAAACGCATTAATTTTATCTGTTGTATGAAAGAACGCGCTCAGCCGGCCTCATTCTTGCTCCGGTCGAGGTCCGTAAAAAGTGTGTCAGATCAGCTAGGTAATGACATCGCACACCGTGGTCGGCGTGATGTAAAGCCAGCAAGTTGTACTTGTCGGGACGTGTAGATTATATTTAGCAAAACAAAAATGGATACAGTTAAATTATTTTTAAGCGCTCTCCTTTTCTCCTTTAGCTCCACTCACCAATGTCCCAGTAATATCGATCAGGTATTACTCGCTGACGTATCCTTCGATCCCTGAGTTAGGTCACATATTGCGATCTTGCTGGAACGCTCCCCAAAACCATAATATAAACGTCTTTCAAGTATTAAATTTTAAGAAGAGGTGAGTTACTATCAACGGAGCACACCAAAGAATACCGTAGCTTACACTTTTTAAAACATATATGTAAATTAAAAGGGACATTTGAAAATCAATTTAGAAATGCCTGCTAGTTAATCAGTCATTGATTGCGGTACTGCAAATGACCGAAAAATATGCATTCAAAAGTTAGTATCCTGGTGTCTCTGAAATATTTTAGGATTATTCTGTAAGAGAATGTATTTAAAACGTCGACTTAAGTAATCCTTCCTATTCGATACCGAATTTCATGAATTTTTGGTTGACATTTCATGAGGCTTCTCATTTTGGCCCAAGCTCTGCTAATGGAGCCTCTATACTATACCCTCAGAACGCAACAGATGACATCCGATTTGGTGCTCGATATCCAACCTCTGCCAGACTGCCATCTGCGAAATGCAAACTTTATTGCTGAAATTCAATCAAGTCATTTCGAGTTTGTGCTATACATTAACCAAACTGGAAGATATGGGAGACACACCAAATGGAAAGAAAAACCCTTCTTTCGTCTTATCCTCAGCAGCGCTAAATTTATAGCTTTGTTTGGCAAGCGAAAGCACACTTACTCATGTTACAACGGATTGCATTTGTTTTCGTCTTATTGTCCGCACATATTTCTTTACGCAGGATCTGAAGTGCTGGAAGCCCGGGAATTCATTTTGCGCTGACTGGTTCATCGACCGGTGGCATCGTTCTGACTCTCGGCCTCTGACTCCCTCGGTCCGGCTACTGATTGGTTGTTTCTGGCAGTACGGTCGTCTCGATGTCTCCACTCTAGCTACCGCGTCCGCAGTTTCAAACCACTACTGAGAATCCCGTAGGAAGTATGTGCTATGTTTCTGTTCTCTTATACCTTCATGCGTGGTGTAGGCATGACATGCGTAGTGAGGGGACTGTCCCAGTTTCATTCATCATTTGAAATCCCATGATTCAGTTATTCTGTGGAGAGATAAGGCTGTTTTCGGAACATCTTTACCGTGAGTTTGGCATCACAGAGATACCAAAGTCCTGCGTTTATGCAGTCATCTGACGGCAGCCTGGTGAAAATATTAAAGGACCAAATCTCATCCCGAAATTCCATTTGTACTTCGACAATTTACAAACCAGTGACAGCTTTCCTCTGAGATTAGCAGACTCCTTTAAGTTAACACCGTCGAATAAATGCAAAGTATAGCTAGAGCTTGTGAAATGACTACTCCGAAGGAAACCAGTCATCTGAATTTAAAACCCTGGCGCGTAAACTCGTTGAGGACAGTACGCATCGATGCCACCAAACTTAAGCGGGCAGCCCATTTCTGCTCAACTGACTGCACGAATGAAAACCGTCTCGTGTTTTCGAAATTAGAAATTGCCGAATTCAATCCGATCTGCTCTATGCATTTTATCGTCAGCCTCTTAGGCAACTGAAGCGAGGTTTTTGTAATAAGGTTTCTGCATAGAGAGCAATTTATTTAGAATTCTAGGTCTAGTTACTGAAGATTTTTCAATTTTGGGTCCATTAACCGTGAAGTACGTTTGGATAGAAAGTTGAAACGAGCCATCAGGTTCATATTCATCAAAGAATGTTTTAACTAAATGACCCATGAATCTGACCTAGAGCCAGAGAACGGACTTAGACAATTCACCCACAATGGGTTATTTCGTTCCAATTTAATTTAATGGCGCTCTAATTAAATCTATTGTAATGCCCATTTTTCACTTCCGGCACCCATCATCACAAGACGCAAACTCTCTTTTAGCGAATTTTGTCTGATGCTGTAACCGCAAACTTTCCAGGGTGGTATTCCCACCTCCTATTTTTTTATTTTCTGTGAGGACGGGTTGGTGTAAACAGCGAAAAAATTGTCAAGAGGGCGAGTCACCCTGATGGTTATGGGTGGATTCTTGCTGTATCGCATTCTGTTTGTGCGCCTGCTTACTACTGATGTCAACAAACGTCATTCGTTGATGAACGCTCAGCGATCGCTACTGGAACACACTCGTCACGTTCTGCCTTGGGCACGATGTCGAACTTCACCAGCGGCCGCACAGCGTCTAGTAGTATAGGCAGATGAACAATGTCGAGTTTGTTTGGCGGTCTGATCTAAAACCGGCAAGACAACGAGCCCGTGGCTCAATGATCAAAGGTTGCGGGTTTGAATCTCAGGTGATCTACACCTGGAATTGGGTATGGCTGGCTACTGAGGGATACTAAGCCAGAAATGGGCACTGCAGTCTCCCTTGACTCGGTTGGCAATTACAGTAGCTGCCCTAACTCATGAAATGACTATTTAAGTAGTAAACCTTTCGATACCACCGTCAACAGTTTATATAATACAGTTTCTTATTGTTTCCCAAAGAATTTATTTGCATTGAAATATAAACAGTAGCTGTCTTAACTCGTGAACTCTTATGGATTTCATGAATTACCGCCTGCTACGCGAACCCAGCGCACGCTGCATCCCCAAAAGGTTTATATCAATAAAGAATCAATCTTTAGGAAAAATAAGGCTTATTGCGGCTTACAAATTAATATTAAATTATCTAGAAACATTAATTTTTAGGAAAGTTACCAATTAACAAAAGGTGAAAAATCGATCTAGTTGAGTAAACTGAAGTTTTAAATGTATAAGAATCCTGTCCATACAAATAATCAAATAAATAAAGCAGCAGAAGGAGTATTTCTTTTGAAAAGATTCTTTCTCCGAGTTTTGCCCATATATATTCCTCCAGATTAAGCGCAGCATAAAGTATGGCCGTCATTAAGCAGCCTAACATGCGGGTGTATATTCCAACACCGTTTCACGAGAATTGGCTGTTTTTATTCCGTTTGTAAATTGTCTTAGATGTATTTGACCAAGGCAAACAGATTTTCACTTGATCAAACTGATAGGGAAGTTACAGGAATAAAATATTTAATGAGGTCACATTTCCACAGGCCGGTTACTATGAAACTTGAATTGAATCGTCAGCTGCAATCGTAAACGTACCATTTTGTGTAAATAAAGATGAAATTTCTATTGTTTAATTTCCATAAACCTATTTCGGGTTTTCTATTACGATGAGTTTCAGATCATCTTTGAAACTGTGGTTAATTGTTTGCGATTTTCAGTGTTTTCAGTCGATTGCCTATAAATCTAGATTTAGTCTGATGTGTTTAGTGAAACATTTAAAAATAAGATATTTCTTAAAAGCATGTACCGGATAAGTGACTTTTTGGACATTCTTTCTAATGCAGATGGCCATCTAGGTCATATTTGTAGATTCACTCAGATATGAAAACTCGCTGATCAGCAAAATGAACGTTCACAACAAAAGCCGGAAACATATATGTCTATAATCAGCTAAAAATGCCTATAATAAGTAACCTCTTTAAAAAGTGCTTTGATTAGATGTTTTGCTTTCGAATGTTTGTGTACTTAACATTTTTCCAGGTTGAAGTCACTGAAAAACTGGGAACTTTTCACCAGTTTTTCAACTTCGCTGAAAAGAAGGGATACAATTTCTGTTGAAAATTAAATAACTCATTTCTCTTTTTCTATTGGAACTTTATTCGATGTAGTTGCTTACTTTTTAGTCTAGTTCTAAGAGTTTAAACGCACAAGAGAGTGGCCGAATATATACTAAGATTTTGTGATAAAAGTTCAATCTTCTCCCCTTTCGTTTTGAACGAAGCAGTGCGTTTTCAGTTAGAAAAGGTATATATATATAATACTTTGGACACGGCAAGATGCCGGCTTCTTATAGATCCCCCGAAAGCACAGCACTCCATAAGAATGTTAACTTAACTAGGCTGCATATTTTCCATTGATTTTCGATGCCCATGTAAGTTCAAATAAAGTAAAAGGAAAAATTAAGCCAAAATATTGTTTTCTTTGGTTTCTCAAAGATTATCTTTCCGTTTTTGAAGAGGGTTATACTTATGAGACTTTTTAAAACTGTAAAATTTCCTCGCCGATATCTTCTCACCTGTAAGTTTAATAATACGTCTTATGACGTACCGGATAAAGTCCACATAAATTGCCAAATTATACGGAAACAGAGAAATGAAGGCTGTTCGTTACCCGAAAGGCATATAACTTGTAAAGTGAAAACCCTTATCGTTAATGCAAGGGTAGATACCACCCTAAATCATTCGGGAGTTGAGATTTTTTTAAAACCTATATTTGCCCTTCTTTTGAGCATCAAGTGCGAAAATGTCATTATGTGCTATCAGGTAAAAAAAAGAAAAATATGCTTTACTTATGCTTTATGTAGAATATTATTTTAATTTGCTAGGGCATCAAAAAGGGATAGAAAAAATGAATACGAAGTAAGCAGCCATTTTAACCAGTACGGATTTTGCAGACAGCTAAAAACCTGCATTGAAAAGCTTGTATCCTGGGGTTTCTGAAGTACTTATGGAATCCTTCTTTACCTGAGAACACTTCAAAATTTGATTACCATTTCATGAGGTCGTTCATTAACCATACATAGGCTGGGAGTACGATAAAACCTGTCATTTGCAGGTTTTTCTGCTTATTATATGCATAATAGGCACGGAAGTTGAAAGTCTTCAGCTCAAATGTTCACTGAAATTTCGGGAACTGACCTTGAAAAGCTCGGCCATGAACACGCAAATCTAAGTCCTGTCATTAATAATTTCTAAAATGATAAGCATGGTACACATGTTAATATGAGCAAAGGTACGTGTCCCGGGACATAAATGAGAAGAAAATGTGATCTCGTAAACCGCAATAACAGTTGCAGTGAAATAGAAAAAAACCAGAAAACCTTCAAAGGTGGTTGTAATACTGCGCCTCGCAGTGTTTATAGATGGCGACGGTCATGTTAAAACGAATTTACCTCTCCAGGGTTAAACTCTGTTTTCGAAATGTCAGAACAGTAGAACTATATTTCGAAGATCACCTCTCTATGGGAAAATGCTGCCTGTAGGTCTGGAGATGTAATGGAGAAATGAAAGCGATCCCGGAGGGGAAAGGTTAAATCATCTGCTGTTTCACACTAATATGTGAGCGCATCATCGACTTTATACAAAATGAGAAACGCATGGTTCAGATGGGATTTTATAGCTCACTCCTACTGCACCCTGAAAACTTTCGAGAAATCTCTGTAGCGCCAACTTCACCTATGCTCATTCCCGACGCTCCGCAGCAGTAAAAAGATCGATTTTAAAAAGTAAACAGAGGTTTTCTTATAGAGCAACATTTGGTTATTTAGAAATCATTATTTTTCACTGACGAGGAGAATTTCAAAAAAATGTATAATATTTAATATCCCTTGATTCAGGCTAAGTATAAGGGTCATATCGAAGAAGAGCAGGAAAAAAAGAAAATCGTGAAAATTTAAATAAAAACAAACAGCACTGTGCCCATAGAAATGCAATGACCTTCCGGCTTCATATGGTGTGCTGAGACATAAGCTGCACACAGTAATAAGCCACTTGTGAATGACGTGTAGGACCATCGTTTCTGTTGACCACCAGCCGAATTCCGAAGATTACTCGGGGATGAATTTGCGACAAGTAACGCCTCGTAGGCAAACTAATGAGCCCTGATCACGTCATGTAGAACGACGCCTAGCAATGAACGCATAATATCCTAATTCTTATAGGCACGTGGTGGCTGGACAAATGTCTCTAAAACATAATGCACTCCTTGTAACTTCAGGACCCACATCTGAAACTGTCTCCGAAACTTCCTGTTTTGGTGATCTCATCGGCTTATTTTGAATCCGCAAGTTGTTGAACACCCGTTTGCAGTAAAAACAATGCAATGTCTCTCAGCCATGGGGAAAGCTTAATCGTGTAGACTGGTTTGGCCAGTGTAATCATTAGGATATTCTTGCAGTAAAACGTATTCCTTATCTTGTGCCAGTGCCTTCGGCTACGTGAAAAGAGATTTCCAGTAGGATCAATAACCGAAGTGTTGGGGTAGCACACCGCCCCGCATCTTACCTAAGCGCACAGCCTGTACATCCTAAGAAACGGGTTGGCTATTTTGATATTTCGGATTCTCGCTCTCGAACTCATCGTCCGAAAGATTCGTACAAAAGGGTAATAGGGGGCACAGAGGTTACAGTATGTATAGGGCGTACGGTTGCCAGGCAACCGTACGCCTGTTATGTTTGGCAGTCGTCTTGGTCCTCGCCGGGGTCGTGGTTGATGGAATGATTGCTCGTCGGTCCGTGCTCGATTCGTTTCTTGCCCTGATTTAATCACCGCTCTCGATCTTTGGCACGACTATTACTCGGAAATTCGGTCCACTGTCCCCCGGACTTTTGATCACCCGTATGCTCTCCATGTGGCTGGTAATTGTTTGTCCACACAAAATCTCAAAGCGGAATATGGAGGCGGAAGATCATTGCAACTGCTAATTGAATGCGTGCCGGAGAAATACGTCTTAAGTTCTGTCTCAAGACGTACTTCACGTTTGGTGGAATCGTCTAAGAGTAGGTGAAAGGCACGCTAATAAGTTCACTGATTTCGGGACCCCTAACTGAGGTGGTCTTAAAACAGTTTGGAGTCGCTGGTCTTCTGACACCACACACTAAAATTCTGGGCTCGATATGTTGATGGTACCTTCGTCGTTATCAAAAGGGATCAGGTATTGGAATTTCAAAGGAAATTTCAACGCCATCTTCCCGGACATAGAATTCACGATGTAGGAGAAAGAAAACAATCAGCTAGTCTTATTTGACGCCCTCGCCGGCCACAAAGATGGTGGTGGTCTATGAACTAAAGTCTTTAGGAAAGCGACCCATGCGACGTTAGTCAGGACCTTAAAAAGCAACTACCCAATTAGCTATATCGGTTGATTGAGACGCATTGCAGTGAAACGGAAGACAAAGTTACCGAACTCAAATATGTTCGACGGGCCCTTAGAACGAATGGATACCGACGCAAATTCGTTAACCAATGCATACGTAAACGCGACGAGCGGACAATTTACATCGATGTAAAATTCAGGCAAGCGCTCCCGTACATAAAGACCGTCTTGGAGGTTGTCAGCCGCCTCCTTAGAACACTCGAAGCTGGAGTCGCACACAGACCAGAGGCAACCATCAGACGCCAGGTTGTGCGGCCGAAAGACTCAATGCCAATGCAGGAAATGTCGGGAGTTGAGTACCGGGTATGGTACCGTTTCGGACAAACCATCTACGTCGGAGAAAGTAGGAGATTACTACGAACGGGAATGGCCGAGCATGTAGCATCGGTGAGGAGGAATGAGGCTAACTCCCAGATCGCGGCTCATTCGAAGACACCCGGCCACACTTTCAAGTTGGATGAAGCCGAAATTCTCGCCAGAGGTGACGACCGCGTTAACCCTGACCTGCTTGAGTCGTGGTTCTCGGACACGCAGTCAATTAACAGGTGCAATGGTCTTCTACCTCCATTTTGCTTAGGTTAAAAAAATCACTAGCAACGAGGAGACGATGTGAGTGATCAAAAGTCCGGGTGACAGCGGGACGAATTGCCTAATGCTCACCGTGCCAAAAATCGACAACGGTGATGAGATCATGGAAGTGTACCACTCGAGCACGAACAGACGACCAATCATTCCATCAACCACAACCCCGACCACGAGAACTGCCAATTATAGTAGGCATAGGGTGGCCTGGCAATACTGTACCCCCTGTGCCACTTTTATCATTTGGTGTGAATCTCTTGAACGATGAGTTCCAGAGAGAATCCGAAACGTCAGGCTAGAAAAGTTGCTGTCTACAAAATTCCATGATCCAGTTGTGATGCCGTTTATTTTAGGCGAACTGGGAAATCAGTCTTAACCGGCATATGCGAACATCAGTTAGCGTTCAGAAGATGAGATCGTCAAGCACACCGGGCATATATTCGCATGGGAGAGTAGTCGTATTGTGAAAAAATGCAGCGAATTCCTGGAATACATGCACTCAGATGAGGCATGCAGCAATTGGCATATTGATTTAGAGGTCACATACACAATCCTCAATGCGCATGGTCAATCATGACGGGCTGAAACACTGCTGTTAACACGTATTGGCTCAAACATCGCTTAACCATAAAATAGGCGGGTAGACACGATTAATTAGTTACTTGCTCTTATACACATCCCAAAGTTTAATGACGAGTTGGGGGACCATTTTAAAACATTTAGGCATTAAAGTTTGCGTTTTCCCAGATAATTTCATCTCTGTTAATTAAATATCATGGGATGTCTGTATTTCAATATATATCCTGACACATTTTTTTATTCCAGTGCGAAATCTGCCCCTCTTCCTAGCCGAGACCACCGCCTTCGGGTGTGGTTTTCTTTTGCCTTTGCTGTGGTCTGGCTTCCGGACAAGCCAGCTCTCCGAGGATAAGGAGAGGGCGGTGTGGCTGCGCATGCAGGATGAAGACTGTCCTCTCACTCCCTGGCCCGAGATCTACTCACAGTAAGTCACCATAGGTGCCGGTCGTTTTTCCTTTGCACAGAAGCTAGCAGAAGACGAGGCCCTCGTTCATGTCTGAAATCGCAAATTCCGCAGTCCATACTGTTTGAAAACGTAAAAGTGAGCCGCCTCCTCTCAATTGTTGACGATCTTGAAGGCCGAATAGTTAAAATGCGCGATTTAAACTCTCAGCTAGGCACATGGTGGCGGGAAAGCATTGCGTTAGTTAATACCCTTGTGACGTGGAATGTTACCTCACAGTAAGTCATTATTGCTGTCAGGTGTTTTTTTTATTGAAGCGAACAGGCAAGTTTCAGAAAGCAGTTCAGAAAAAGAAGAGATGATCACTGGAACGTATTTTTTGGCCTGCCATTTCGGATTCTCTCTTGAACCCATCATCCGAGAAAGTTGCAGAAAAGGGTACCTGAGGCGCAAGTGTGCAGTATTTATAGGGTGTGGTGGCCAGGCGACTACAGGCCTATTATCGTTGGCAGTCGTCGTGTTCATCGCTGCGAGTCGAAGTTGATGTAGTGATTCCTGTTTGGTCAGTACCCGAGTCGTTAGTGTCTGTGATTTCATCACCATTGCTAATTCCTTGCGTAACAATTACTCGGAGATTTGCTTCGCTGTTAGCGGGATTGCTGGTCACACGCATCCTCCCCGCGTGGCTGGCAATATCGCCCAGGTAAAATCGTAACACAGAATACGGAGCCGCAAGGACATTGCGCTTATTAGTTGACTGCAGGACAGAAAAACCAGAATCTAGCGGTTCATAGCTCACGCGGTTGTCAGCCCTCACGAGAATGTTGACCTCATAAACATGCAAGGTGCGACCGGGTCCCGTCACATGAGCCACAACATGATAGTTAGTGTCCTTCCTCTTCACTGCTGCCACATGTTCAGCCACCCACGTCTCCCAGTTTCTCCGACTTAGGTGCTTTGTGCGCAACTGCACTAGATTCAATAAAGGACGCCAGACATTTCCTGTCGTGGTATTTGGTGCCTAAAAGTTGCTTTTGGTCAGTGGACAACTACAATTCCAAGCGGTGTGAAAAGGAGGCTAACAGCACTCGCCAAGATTTGGGGCTGGTTCGGTTTGGTCTCTCGCCTTGGTTGGCAACGAAACTGTGGACAAATATTCCTGGTTACCTGTTTGAACCCCTAAAATGGGCGGGGTGGTAGGTGTGCTGGACAAAAACGGGGTCTAAATTAGGGTGCAGCAGGCGCTAGTTCGCATGAGATCCCATAATATATGCCGAACCTATGCACGCGTAGGTGCCGGCTTATGTCCCCCACCCGCCACGTTTGCCATTTATGACTCTGCCATTCCGTCTGATAGGATTCTTCTGTGTCCGATTCCACCTCCGGTATTCTCGCCTCTGTCCTAACGACGGGCACAGACGGATAAAAGAAGTCATAATGCCTTAAAATGCAGTGCAAGTCTACTACCATTTAAAACTACTTTGCTCGCAAGTCACCGTCCCTGCACTTCCCTTTTCTGGAGAATACGGTGGACGTCCTTGGATTACGACGATCGAACTCTCAGGTACCTGTTTGCTCTGAGCACCCGTCGTAGGTACTGCAATTCGGCAACCTTGTCTTCTTGTTCACTGCAGTGGGTCACAACACGCTGATATAGGGCTCGTACGCAACTGCGTTTGTGCTGCTGAAGCTCAGTCGTATTTGTCGCTTTCCTTAATACTTTAAGGTTTAAGGCCACCCCAATCTTTGCAGCAGACGAGGACAGGAAGAGAGGCAAGCTGGTCGTTTTCTTCATTTCTGCCTCGTGAATTGGATGTCCGGGAAGACACCGTTGATGTGTTCTTTCCAGCATCTGATGACGCTTGATGAGGATGAAGGTGACATCCACCTACCGAGCTCAGAACTTCAGTCTGTGGTGTTGGAAGACCATTGATTCTTACCGTTGCAGTACCGCATCAGCTGTGAGTCCTGAGATCGGTGAGCCCATTGCTGTGCCTTTCAGATACGCGTAGACTGTTTCATCCAACGCGAAGTACGGCTTGAGGCAGAGCTTTAGAATTCGGATGATTTGGGCTTGTCCATGGGGATTCGTCGTTTCATCGTATTTGCACTTTCGGATGTAGCTAGCTGCACACGAGGCCATGCTTTCTTCGCTGACATCAAAAGCTCAGAAGGCCGTGCCATTTAAAAAAGTACAAGTGACCTAAGTTCAGGAATCCGCCTTCTCTCAATTATTGACGCGCTCGAAGGCAGACAAGTCTCAATGCACGCTTTGAACTCTCACTCAGGCATATCACTGTGGAGTGTCATTGCATTTGCATTTTGATGGCTCTCATAAGATATTTGGCCCTTGCCGAATTTGATGAAAATACCAAGTCCCGTCGGTTGAAATGTAACTAAGTAGCTCGCGTCGGTCCTCCTGGTTGGTTTTGGACGTTAGGCTTTCCGAGTCCAAATGATCTCTCAGTTAACTTGTGGCAGGTTTTTTTCCGCGGGTAGTCAAACAAACTCCACATCGAGTAGTATCTTTGGCGGTAAGTTAAAGAGCATAGGGTGGCATAGCAACTACAAAGCCCTCATGTAAGCATGTACGGTGCTGGTTTCAAGTAAGGTACCAAAACGTCAGGCAGATAAAGTTCCTCGTCCAGCGAACGCATCATCAGCTTCTCAACTAATTCCTGCAAATTTCATATTGATTCTATTGGAATGAAAATTATCAGCCTCGGATATAAAAAGGGAAGGCATTGTGTCCGATAATTAACTGGAAAGTCAGAGAACTGTGACTAAAGTAGCTCTCAGCCCACTCAGTTTTGACCTTTCATGCGAAGCTTACCTCATAAAACCTGAAGATATCACCGATCCCCATCGAGTAATCCGCGAATCAAGAGCTCGGTTCACTGCAGCATGTTCGGTCAACCACTTATATCCTGGCCTGAAATTAAGTCAAAATGAACCACTGCGTTTAAATGAGGCAGCCAACGGAGACAATTGGTCCGCTTCAGAGCTTCCAAAAACGCCTCCTGCGAGTCCAGGTCACTATCTCTGTCATTGAAAGTATCCATTGACGCAAGAAGTTAAATTTTTCTGGCGGATACCTTATAGATGACCCGAAAGGACTGACTGAGGTCTATCTGGTGGCCACTCTCAACCAAATGAACCAAAACTGCGCTGGAGATGGACTTCTTAAGGCTTTGTTTTCGCCAAGTAGGATGATATCACATACGTTTGGATGGGCGCCTAGTCGCCCACAAGAGTACTTTAAGACAGTGATTGATAATATTAGCCGATATCAATGTGTAAAAGTTCGATTGACGAATCCCATCAACATGAAAATGCAAGAAATAGATCCTTCTTCTCAGCCATCGGCATGTCCGTTTTATTTTTGAAAACATTCTTCACTATATTTCAGGATAAAATTTTCGGAAAACAGCTTCCCCACGGAGTTCTTTTTCCAGTACATCTACGGAGTGCACATGGTGTTAACAGAAATGAAGAGGCGAGTTCCAGGAGGTAGTCACGAAGAAGGAGACACGATCACTGTAACAAAAGATTGATGAGCCTGACGTTTCGGATTCTCACTCAAATCCATCATCAGAGACCGATGATAATGGATTGCCCATGTTTTGCAACATTTATATGACGTAGTCGGGATAGGCCACTACATGCCTGCAAAACCTGGTCAATCCATTATCCTCGGTCTCTGATGATGGATGCGATTGAGGCTCCGAAACTTCAGGCCAGAAAAGCTCCTGTTCCAGGGATCGTGTCTCCTTCTTCGTGACTACCTCTTGGAACTCCCCTCTCGCTTCAATTAGCAAGTTGTTCCATCGAACACGTACGAATGTCTGTTTTATGTAAGGTCCTTCGACTATGTTATCTATTAAAGATCTTGTTGCACCTGGTGTGATAATTATCTGCCCATCCAGATGATACAGTATACAGTTGCCATACCGTTGTTGGGCGCCATGTGTAGTGCACATTCTCATAGCTCGGTTGTTTAGACAGCGAACTAATCTTCGTTTCCTACTTAAAGGGACAAAACTGTTGAAATCTGTGCATTGTTTTGTCAAGGTTTTATTACAGAATACACTTCCGTGACTTGTTCAATTAGGTGTTCTACTAATTATGACGTCCCGAAATGGAGACACTATCAATTCTCTTTTTTAATCTGTATTTTACTATCCGGTGACCTTAGAAGCAATCTGTTCATCTGGGACTACCGAAAAGTCAGAAAAATATCAAGCATAGAAATAACGATTCTGTATGAATGGACAGAAATGTTTCTTTTATGGATTTCACATGATGGCATTTCCTAGTAGACTTCCAAGGATAAATCTTATCGCTTCTTCATAAACCTGGCGCAAAATTGACATCGAATCTGAACTGTGCGTTCAGAGTGCAGTAAAAGAGCAGCCCTTTAGCTTTATGAATAGAATGAAGATTGAGAAAAACCTGTTAAACGATCGCATCCCTTCAAATTATATCCTCTGCATGAGGAGAATATTAGTAAATAAAGGCCTACCATCTAAGTACAAAATCGTTTTTCTATTGGGAAAAATGCTTCCTAAGGGCTCTTTGAATCTGCCAGCCATTGGCAATGTACCAGATCGGAATCCACAGTCAACGAGTCTGCGGCCCATTGATTATCGTTTGGACATCTCATTTTCAAGTGAGGGATTCGACCCTCGGGAGCTGCGAAACCTGCGGTTGGGCATAGCTGGCTATTGATGGCTAACATTTCAGAAACTGCCAATCTTGTCTCCCTCTCTCTCTTCTCTTTATCGGTAATGGTCTTTGGCTATAATAATAGCCGCTTTGCGGCCACTGGCGGGGCTCCAGCGTGAGTGTTCCAAAACGTGATCGGTGAGCTCCCCTCTAACAGAACCAGGAACTTTTTCTAACATGACACGCACCGTGGACAAAAGGTGCTCAGTCATATGGTGCCTTTATCGATTATGAGACTTTTAACAATCAGTGGATTTCTGAACAAAAAAATTGTCAGCATCGACACATTTCGGATGAGCAACAGCAAGGGCGCAGATGTAATATTTTCCCGAGCAAGGGGAATCCGAGTTTCCCACATTTTGAAAATTTACCTGTCTGAAATCCGCAAATACCACTACTTGACGTTGACTTGCTACGCTGGTTTTTGTCAGCAGCCAAGGTGTCTGCCAAAACCAATTATGATGTGTTTTTGAAATTTGAAGTCATTTTTACTTATTAATTAATTAAAAATAAAACGGTTGTCCCGGTGGGGTTCAAAACAGCAACGTAAATGACAAGACTTTGCTTTGGTCATTCCTCTAAAGGCCTGGGCTACGAGGTCCCGACAGAAAAGTTTAGGACGTTTTAATCCATTACAAGTATTGGCGAGTTTTAGTTCTCTATCAGAAATGGCCATTCGAAACTTAAGGTCCTATACAGTTTTAGTTTCACTTCCTTGTTCTTTGGCGTTGGCCAGTTCACACACCTAATAAGTAGACCCAGTGGTAGATAATTTTGGTAACCATCACTTGTTTTTATAGTCACAGAAAAACGTCCTACTAGCTACTGCTAAGTAACAGTAATTAAAAAATAATTATTTCTATTTACCATTTTCAGCCTTCTTGACATGCAATTCTCAACTCGACTGAGTGAAGGCCGACCCTCGCTAGCGGAGGTCCGGAGGGCTTTAAAAAGTGCCAAGAGAGCAACCATTGTATGTTTCTTGGCTGCATGGTCTGGTGTTACATGGTCTGGCCACTGCTTTCCTTCGCCTCGCGAATTCTCACGTTCAGGCAGTTTTTTGTTTGGGTACGCATTTGCCTGCATGTCCTATATAAAACCCCTCTCTCTCTCCCTCTCTGTCTCTCTCTCTCTCTCTCTCTCTCTCTCACTCTCTCTCCTTTGGGTTGAAGATGAATCAGACAGGCAATTGGACTACTTCGTTCTAAGATGCAGTCACCAAGCGTACACTCAGAAAACTTTTGGATAAATAATTGACAGCCAGACTTCGAAATAAATCTTTTATCTGTAAGATTGACGTAGAATACGATTCAGGAATTGGAAATAAAAACCCGTATAGTGGGAAATCTGAGGACATCCGGTATTCTGGTCGGATATTTTCAAGCAAAATGAAAACGTATGCCCTGAATTCATTAATGGAGTTGGGTATTTAGGTTTAACAACGGTCACCATGTCAGAAATAAACTCTCTGGTTCCCTGTCCCTCGTAGATCACCATTGTTATCTTAAAGAAGTGTGCAATTAAGGTGCATACAGTTTTCCAGGTAATAGGAGGTAAAATAACATCAGAGGCTGAAACTTGCTTACTTTTATCAAAATGTTTTGCGAAAAATAATATATTTATGCAGTTGAACAAAGTTAATTAAAGTCCAAATATTTCGGTAAATAAGAGAAGAGTCCTCACCTCATGAAATGTCAACCGAAAATTCTGAAATGTATTTTCGATTCAAACAAATAACTTAGTTAGGATTGTCGTATTAATTATCGCGCAGCCTAATCCCAACATATTTCAGTCACGGTAGAATACCGGCTTTCGAACGAGTTTCTTTCTGGCCATCCACAAAAATTTTACACCGTAAAAATGGCTACTTTAGTAGTATACGATTTTCTCACATTATTTTTAAAGAAAAATTGCACAAAATATTACTTATTGTGCTCGTTCGATTGAAAATTACACCGCCCTCAAATTTTACATTTAAAGAAAGGTTGTTCTTATGTTTTAAAAAAGTTTATCATTCTGAGATTTGTGAAGACCTTAAAATGTTTTTAAATATATTTATGTTACCTACAATGTATACAACATGATCCAATTCCCTTTCAACATTATGTGAGAACTGTGTGAACTCTTATTCATGCCGTCGAGAGATTTTTGATGTTACTTACACATAAGGTATAGGGCAGGTAGTTTGAAACCATGGATTCAAGCGTAACGGTCGTAAGGGTTTAAAATTATTCAGCAATACAGAAAAGTTTAAATATCGAAAGATACCCATTCTTCAAGTTTAAAATTTGTAACATACGAACTTTTATATCAAACGAGTGTAAGAAATTATATTTTCTTGCGTGTTTTCTGTTAAATATATTTTAATTAATAATTAATCAATGATAAAATTGCATATTAAATCAAAAAGACATTGTTTAAAAAGTATAATTTTTTCGGAGGGGGACAAAGAAGCTCTTCCAAACGCTGACTGAAATATCTTGGAATTAGGCTGTACTATACTCAAAACATCACTGATAATTGAGTTATTTGTTTTAAGCGCAAACACAGTTCAGAAATTCAGTTGACACCATGATCAACGACAGTCATTAAGAATTCGGTGCCTTTCGCAGTTTCTTCAACCTACCTCGGTAAACCTTCCAAATTCTGTCTTCGTATGATTCACTAAAGACTGAGAAACCAATTTCCAACCTGGTTAATGAATATGCCATTTGTTTTTCTTCCATTTATTAAAAAGCTTCCAAAATATTACTAGGCTGAAGAGGTCCTATCGTGCAAAATAACGACGTCCTACATAACTGGCAAGAATGTCGGTCAAATTACGTACACCATAATTGGCATTTTATTCACGTTTATAAGTATTTCAGGGAAGGCCAGGAAAATTTTTACCCTTGTTGGCACATTAAGTACTGAATTTATAGCTCATGCTCAAGGATGAAAAGTCATTTGAAAGATAAATAAAAAAACTACTCTACGTTCGTTATAGAGGGGAACGGTAAAACCCCTGCGATTAGAGTCAGTGAAATTATCATCCAAATTCTGACGCGAGTTTCCAATTAGGAAGGATTATTCAGGTGGAATTGTTATAGAAATTGCCTTATAACAGAATCCCAAGATATCTCAGGCACGCCAAAGTTCCGGTTTTTGAAGGTGCACCTTTCTAGCCGTCTGCAAATACCAAACCCAAAAAATGAATACTTAAGTATTAACCATTGGTTTTATAGATATTTAATGTTTTTTAAAAAACAAACTATTTTTAGAAAGTAATTCTTTTTTGGATAGTTTTAGTAGAAAATCAGGTCTTCCTTAAATTTTATGCCTAAAAAAGTATATTTAAGTTTAAGAAAAGGTTTCAAATGCCGTTGCATTTAGGGTTACGCTTTTCGGTCTACAAGCTGAATACGTTCTGTGTAAGCAAAAACATGCATCCTTTTAGGCCATTAAAAATATAAAATATAGTATCCATAGATTTGTATTATGCTGCATACGACATCAGGGGCATCAATAAACTTACAGATAGGATGCTATCTGTATCGAAAATGCCAACAGAGTTAAATGCCTATTATACTAGCTGCTATGCGGCTGCTAGCGGAGCTCGAGAATTAGCCCCGAGAGAGTGGGACTAGGGAATTCCGCTAACGCTCACTTAGTATAAATCAACGAATGCAGAAACATTTCAGGCAAAAACCGTTCCTCTAGGGCTCAAGTTCAACGCTCTAATAAATACCGGCAATATTCATTTGTCTATTCTACTACTAGCCCCTGTGCGTCTGCTGGCGGGGCTCTAGAATCAGCCCCAAGGAAAAAATTGACGCTTGAGTTCCGTTAACGATCGGAGAGCGTTCATCAACGAAGGTCAATATTTGCGATCTAAACCGGTAAGAAAATGGTTAGTGTTGGACTTCTGCTCAACGGGCTGCAAGTTTGAGCCCCAAGTGGGACATGAATGGCTGATGACGACTGCTTAGCCAAAAATGGCTATTCCAGTCGCCCTTGCCTTTGCCCTAAAATAAATCTGCCTCTTTTCTTGAATGTACACGAGCTGGCCCATTTCGCTAATCGTTAACTGCTATTTACAACTTTTTTGTTATTTAAAATAAAATAATGAAGTCATATACAGGGAAAATCTGCCGCAAAGTTTACGTAATTCACGCAGGACAGTTCATGACGCAGAAAGTTTCCGATTTCGGTCACAATATATCGTTTGTTATCTTCGGTTGTTATCTCTTTTACGTAACCATTTTTATTCCCGGTCACTGAAAGGTCTTTTTGCTAACAAAGTGGACTTGTCGTACGATGACTGAGTGAGTGCCTTTCGTCCCAGGTAAAAAAATTGTAAACTTTCTTCGATAATGTGCAAATTTGGTTGGTTGACCTCAGAAAATGAGCCAAAATCGAGCCTTTCAGTGTCATTTGCTTTTCCTGGTAAAATATACTATAAGTGGCCGCTCAGGTTTGCGTGGTTGGTAAAAGCCACCAATTTGGAGCATGGGTCACAAAATATTTCTCCTAGCTCAGTTGGCTAAAGTGTTGGCCGTACTAAAGCCTTCCCCTTGCTGGCGTGGGGTCAAATCCCACCGAGGCCGCCGAGTTTTTTTCAAGTGGATCAAACGAAAGATAAGGGAGACTTGAATGGCTGTTATAGGCTTATAAGCCGTCATCAGCCAGCATAACTAATTTACCTAACATGAGACTAAAGAGGGTAGACGCAAGGACGCAGCCCTGCTTCACTTTGTTGGTTACTGCGAATGCTTCGGCTACTGTCCCGTTGTCAGTAACACGCGCCATCATCCCGTCATGGAGCTGACGCACAATATGCATGAAACGTTCAGAACAGCCGAATTTCTGCATGATTTTCCCCAGCCCATCGCGATTCACAGTGTCAAAGGCTTTCGTCAGATCCACAAAGGTAGTGTAGAGGTGAGCCCGCATCTCTTGGCACTTGTTTTGTGGTTGGCGAGCGGCGACGATCATGTCAATTGTTTCTCGGTATCATCAGAAGCCACATTGGCTTTCCGGGAGCAGTCATTGCTCCGGGTGAGCGTTCAGGCGATTGAGGAGAATGCGAGTGAAGATCTTTCCGGCGATGTTCAGCAGTGTGATTCATCGGTGGTTGTCGCAGATTTGGCGGTTCCCTTTCTTCTTGTAGAAGTGGATAATGGAGGTATCTTTGAAATCCTGAGGGACTTGTCCTTGGTGCCACATCTCCTGGAAGAGCACTGTGAGTCGATTCATCAGCTGGTCTCCACCATACTCGTAAATCTCAGCAGGGATCGTGTCCGAGCCAGGTGCTTTACCAATAGAGAGTTGCTGCACGGCTCTGATGGTTTCTTGGAGAGAGGGCGGGAGATCGAGGTCGGTGTTGGTTTCCACTTCAGACAGGCAATCGATGGCGGCGTCGGAGATGATGGAGGGCTGGTTGAGAACGCTTTGAAAATGTTCTACCCATCGCGTCAGGATTTGCGTCTTTCTCAGTGAGCAGCGTCCTGCCGTCAGCGCTGAGAAGAGGGGCGGCGCCTTTGACGGGAGGTCCGTAGACAGACTTGATGGCGGCGAAGAAGTTCTAACATTCGTTTCGGTCCGCGTACCCTTGGCTTTCCTCGGCTTTGCGCATCATCCAGGCATCCTGCACCTCCCGCAGCCGTTGCTGTACAAGGCGGCGACTTCGGTAGAAGGCTGTCTTGTTTGCAGCGGTAGGGCGATCGATGTAGGCTTTGTGTAACTGGTTCTTTTCGACGAGCAGAACGTTGATAGCTGCGTCGTTATCATCGAACCAGTCTTGGTGCAGACGACGTGTGCGGCCGAGGACATCCAGGGCAGTGGATTGGATGGTATCTCTAAGCTAACACCAGTGGTTCTCCACGGAGATATACGCGTCGGTGACTGGAAGGTTGGCTAGACGTTTGGCCAGTTTGTTGCTGAAATGTAGATGGTGAGCAGGCACTTTCAACAAAACAGTATTCAACTTGCCTTGTAGTCGCTTACCTTGGGGTCTCCTGCGGGGTTGCAGATGGAGCCTCATCTTGGAGATGACGAGGCGGTGATCCATCTATCCATCGGCATCGGGGATCGCCTTTGTCACCAGCACGTCCTGTTTATCTCGCCTCAAGACGAGAACATAGTCCAGCAGATGCCAGCGCCGCGACCGAGGGTGCATCCACGTGGCCTTCTCCCGCGTCGGAAGGCGGAAGAAGGTGTTGGACAGCAGGAGACGGTGTTCCGCACATGTGCGCAGAAAAAAGGAGGCCGTTATCGTTGCAGCTACCGAGACCGTGGGGACCCACACTCCCTGCCAGGCAGCGTGGTCCGTCCCGACGCGGGCATTGAAGTCACCAAGGAAAATAAACTTGTCCTCTTTCAGCACAGTCACCAGCAAGGCGTGCAGGTCCTCGTAGAATTTGTCCTTCGCCGCATCAGAGCTTGTTATTGGGGGAGCGTAGGCACTGATGATGGTTACGAACTTGTTTCCTCGAAGACGCAGGCGGAGGCTCATAAGGCGATCATTTATACCCTGCGGTAGACAGGGCAGACGTCCCACGATGTCATTACGGATGGCAAAGGCAACACCAGCGTCGCGTCGCTCTGCCTTTGGTCGGCCGCTCCAGAAGGTGTAGCCGGCACCCACCTCCTCAAGCTGACCCTGTTCAGAGAATCGGGCCTCGCTGAGAGCAGCAATGTCAAACTTGTTGCGCGCCAGTTCCTGAGCAACTAGCGCTGTCCTCCGTTCCGGCCGGTTGCTCCTAGGATATTCTAAATGGGAACGAACATTCCAGGCTGCTAGTGTAAGCGGACTCATCCGAGCAGCCCGGAGGGAACCCCGAAGGGTACGGTTGGGGGATCTGGAGAAAAGTTGTTGTTGATATTGTATAGAGATTTTCGACCGCATGTAATTGCAGTCTGCTAGCCACGGTCTGCTGCAGCTGTCGTGAGACCCAGCATTTGTATAGGTCACCTTTTCTAGCCCCCTCCCCCACGAGGGGGTAAGCAGTGCTATCCATAAATAGGGCTGTTTAGTCACCCAGGCGGCTACCGAACTCCACTATTGATCACGGTTTTGTTTTAGTCGGAGAGCGACCCGAGTTAGCCTGGGCCGCCTACGAAGTTGCTGTCGCTCCCACCATAGGACTTTTAGATCGTGGGGTAGGAGGGAAGGGTGAGGAAAGAGGGAGAAGAGGAGGGGTAGAAGCAAGAGTAAGGAGAGGAGGAGAGAGGAGGGGGTGGAGGAGAAGTAGGGAGGAAGAGGGGAGTGGGGTGGGAAAAGGAGAGGAGGAAGGGCAGGGAGGACGGGAGAGGGCAAGAACAGGGGGAAGAGAGCAGAGGTACCGCGTGTGAAGACACACACAACACCGGAGGCCCTCACCTGGTTTAGCCCACCGGTCGTGGCGGTTGCCCGGGATGTGGCCGCTGTGAAGAACCAGCTTCGAGGAGCCACAGGTGAGAGCTGGGTACCAGTTAGAGACGGCTACAGGAGCATTCACCACCTGTACGAGACAAATGGAGCGACGAAATGCTATCTGTGTAGTGCTACCACTAACTAGTACCCCCTACACCCCCCACACACACACACGATAGTTCGACCGTCGAGTTCGACGATGACCACCATATGCTCAATGGAAGGGTGGAGCAGAGACGGTGACTTGCGCGTGAATTAGTTTTAAGTGGTAGTAGCCTTGCGCTGCAGCTACCGCAATCTCTCCTCCTCTCCCACCTATGCCCGGTGTCAAGACAGAGTCAAAAAGACCGAAGGCGGGAGAGGACGCATGTGGCTGGCGTGGCTGGTTCCCCTAAGTCCTAGCCGCCCCTACGCGTGCCACCACACCTCCCATGTTCGGCATTTGTTAGCGAAGCGCAACCCGAATAACGCATGCCGTGCCCTGGTGTGGCCCCCGTGTTGGTCCAACGCATCTACCACGTTGCCCTTTTCGGGCTACCACGTGGTTCGAGTTATCCGGACAGTTGACAACCTTCCAAGCAACTGCTTTTAGCGCACCGTGATAGTTTCAAGCGCGTCAACGGGTCTATAGCGAGGAAAATACGGTAAGCCGTTGACCTAATTCTCTCCCCACCCCCACAATCATACCACCGTCCGAGCCGGTCAGTCGTCTGATGAGGAAGTGGGCGCAGCTACTGGTGACCTCATCTTCGCGTACCACGTACACGTACACATACTGGGTAGATCACACGATCCGAGTTATCCCGTCAGTAGACAACCTTCGTAGCCACGGCTTTTAAGACACCGTGATGGCGTCAGATTGTTAATAGAGAGGAAAAATGCGCTGAGCCGTCGACCTCACTCTCTCTTTCCCCCAAAAAAATCAGACCACCGTCCGAGTTTCCCGATGGATGAGTGGGTTGCTAGCACTAGTGGCATCTTAATTTACACCTTCTAGAAGTATAAAAATAGTTCAAATATAATATCTCTGGAGTTTCATGATTATTTTAAAGAGCAAATTAATAGGTGGCCTGTCAAAGAAGTTGCCAA
The DNA here is from genome assembly GCA_017591395.1 of Schistocephalus solidus. Lineage (NCBI taxonomy): Eukaryota > Metazoa > Platyhelminthes > Cestoda > Diphyllobothriidea > Diphyllobothriidae > Schistocephalus > Schistocephalus solidus. Next base: position 27,086 of record WEDG01001585.1, read on the forward strand.
TTAATTTGAACTATTCTACATATTTAAACACATTTTATTTAATTTACACATTTGATATTCAAAAGCGTGTTCTTAAGAATTTTTTCTTGAAGAAGGGGCATCTTCCGGCTTTAAAAATGTGACCATCCTGACATTACGTTACACTCGCATTTCAACGTTCAAAACCGCACACGGTATGCATCCCATGTAAAGAACATCATATACTAATTGCTTTTATTTAGGTGATCTCCCTAACGGTCATAAAATTTTTGAATGTATGTGGACAATGTAGTACATTTCTTCAGAAAATTTAGTTGAAAGGAATTATAAAAATCTGTAAAATCTCTGCACCTGGTAGTCATCTACTGGATTTTAGAGTAAATGCTTTAGAAATCCTTCTTGGACAGTCAGCTAGATGCAGCAGAATTGATGGATTCGATAGGTTGTAATAGGCTGGGTGTCTAACTAGACCCGAGTGAAATTAAAGACACGGCCTCCAGTGGGGGCCTCTTAGCTTAGATGACAAGAGCGTCGGCTGTACTTAGGCCTTACTCTTCCTAGCATCGGCTCAAATGCCACTGGGACCATCGAGGTTTACACAATTGGGTCAACTGAATTATTCATATACCCCATTATGAACATATTAATTAAGCGGTAACAGCAAACAGACAAGTGTCAAGTACCAATCGCTGTAAGGCTGTTTTTGGAGGGAAGATGTCGGTTCAAATGCGTTACTTAATTGCCTAACTTTTCAGCCTACTGTTTATCATCCTCTTGCAGATTATGACGAATCGACTGGCCAATGTCCTCTGCTTGTTATTCTGCAGCCTGACACCCATTGCTCTGGCTGTCGCCATGGATCAGGAAGAAAAACACAGGAATGACATTGTTGTCCCAGCTGCCCTCCGGCCGAGGGTTTCGTGGTCACAGAGGATGAGAGAGTTCTGGTCGTGAGTCCTGCATTTCAGGCATATGCATTTGTCGAGCTGTAGCACTGGCTCAACCTCCATAATTCGGACCAATAAATACACATTTTGAAACGCACTACTTAAATCAATTTAGTAGACATATTAGCAAATCCAATATTATCCTTTGGAGCCCCGTTAACTAACCCTTAACGAGACTAGACCCGGTCTGGGATTGAAGGACGATCGACTGAGGACAGTAAATAGTTGAGAAACGGTACTGAGAGTCTTCTTTGCTTTAATTGGAGATTTCCATCAATTGCTGGGGACACGTTATGTGACAGCATGTGCGTGATTTGAGATCAGACCACCGAATTGCAAACGAACGTCCATGTTTGCACTCTGCCACCAGAACGGATTGGTAAAATTTGAAGAAATCAGCAAAATAAGTTGGAAAAATTATACGTAAAATGCGTCGATTTATTTAGAGCGAAACTTCACAAATAATATAGCAGCTCACCGGTGTGGTTAAATGTTATACACTCCAGTCAGGAGATTGTCATTGGTAACCCACATGGATAAACGCGTAAAAACGAGTTCCAGGAAGCAGTCCAGAAGAAGGATGCATGTCCTTAAAACAAAAATTGTATTCTTCTTATGTTTCCGATTAAGATTTGAAGCCACAGTCACAGGCGGTAGCTGCTAAGGGTGTTGGACTCACACTGGTTGCAGGCTTTATAGAAGACCGCAACCATAAATCCATTATTCAAGAATGGAATCCGAGCGTCTGCGAATAACTACAGACCATTCCAATAACTAACGTCCAATAGTACTTCGCGAATTGCAAAGGATTAAGAAGAAAACCGCACGTACCACCACAGAGAAAGGTCCCCAGAGTCCGAAGGGGCATACGTCAGAATCGCCCGTCAAGCAAACGCAAGTGCAAAATGAAAGTGATAAACGTATACCGACAGAAAACGTCAAAGGAATGCAACAGATAACGATCAATGCAGACATCCCTCACACAGAATGCGCATGTTCGGAGGCTTACTTAGCGGTGAAGTCAACCAGCACAGTGCCATATAGCAGTGTACCCAAGGCGGAATTAGTTACCCTCACGCATTCCCCTATCAACAGAGTTGAAGCCCCAGTTAAGAAAGCTTCAACCTTGAAAAGGTCAAGTCATTTACAGAGCCCTATGAGTCAAGACCCTTTGGGTGGAGCACCATACACGATCATCCATGGTGCCTTACCTGTAAAAGCGGACGAATTGCACGGCGAAAATGGCACCAATGGCGTAGCCGTCTCCACTTCGCCAGTCGGTTTCGACGGAGCTAGAGTATCAGCGGATGATGATCATGCTGCTGTAAATAGTGGAATGCCCGGTACGGTGACTGCGTCATAAAAAGGGTCTCTTAGAGTACCCCGGTTAACACCCCCAAGGAAAGGATTGCCTGCGACTTATAGCAATTCCAGGCGCTATTCAATGAAATTCTGCAACCATCAGTAGTAATAATCATCCTTAAGGCCTTTTGTCTTGAAAGTCTTTAACTGTCACCCCACAGACACGACCATGAACCCTCAAAGTCGTCCACGGTGGCAATGATCAATCGAAATTAACCCTTTCCAGGCGTTTTCGACTGAAGCATTCGCACAAGCATTCGCTGGATTACTCCCCTGCCGAACGAATAAAGCGTCACGAACTAGACCTGGAATTGAAAACACGGACCATTAACGTAGAACAGAACCTTTGCTTCACTCTGGATCAAACCGGTGCGTATGACCGCACATTTACTCCAGTAGACTGGGTCGGGTCTACAAACGGATATCGCCTGAAATCAAAGCCGACATACATATTAACTAACGCGCAAAGCCTCCAGACAAAAATGGATGAACTGAGAATCCATATTTAAGACCTGCTCCCAGACGTTATCTCAATGAAAGAAACCTGGTTGTCGGAACAGGTTGGTGACATGGAGCTTGCACTTCCTGGATTCCAACTGTTTCACAGAGACAGAGGAACTCAAAGGGGTGAAGGCATAGCAACATTAGTAAAGAATGGCTTACATCTTTCAGGAAAAACGTCATATTTGACTTGTACGGAAGCAGTATGGTTGACCCTAAGAGCAAAGGGTTCTCAAAGCCTTGATATCATGATGTTGTATCAACTCCCCGGAAACGACCATGTAGTTGATGGCCAATTGCTAGATGACCTCAAGGTATTTACTACGTGGCCCGAATGCTCTCATCGTTGGGGACTGTAATGCACCTAACACTGACTGGAACTCCGCCTCCGCCGACTGCTCTGAAACAGCCTTTGATCAGCAGCTTCTGTGCACAACTGGCGATTTTCTTCTTACCCGAGGGACAGCAGACAAACTGCCTCGACCTTGTGTTCACTAGGTCACCTGAATTGTTTACTTCCTTTAGGCGAGAGCGATAATGGGGTTTCTCATGTGGGAATACATATTATTCTCTTTGCTGGCTCAATCACTTGATCTCCGACCAATAATTTGGCGTGGGAATTTTGAAGAGATTAAAAATAACCTTTCTTCTATCGACTGGACATGCATATTCTCCGAAGATATCGACGAGGCTTTGGGCCAATTAAAAGACAGAGTCCGTAACCCCATTTCTAAACATTGTCCAATCATTCAAAGAAGGTTATCAAATGGATCTCACTGGTTGGCTCCATTCTTAGAGAAGGAAGTTAACAAACAGAGAAAACCATTGAAAAGATCCCACATTGATAAGACACTGGAATCCCTCAACAGCTTCAAGTTGCAAAGGAATCGTGTCAAAATTCTCATCGCCAGAGATCGACGAGTCTTTAAAGTGTATCTGTTGAACCGTGCCACTATGATACCTTAAGTCGTTTACAGTTCCATAAGGGAGACCACGTGAAACAGGGTTCAAATCCTACTAATAGGGACTGTCGAGCGCATGGAAATCTCAGAGGACAGGGGTAAGTCTGAAAATCTTTCTCAGTTATTCCCGTTCGTCGTGACAACAGAACCTTAATTTTTCCCACCCACGTGTGAAGTCGATGTAATGCCTTCTAATGGAAACAGTCCGCTTGACCTAAGAAATCATTCAGTAAGAGTTACTAAACCTGAAAGAGTTCACCTCTCCAGGACCCGTTGCGATCTTTGCCAAGTTCTTGAAGGAGCTAGCTACTGAAATGACCGAGCCGGTAGCCTTACTCTTCCAGACGTAATTTGCTACGTGTTGTCTACCCTTCCATTGAAAGACCGTAACCATCACCCCGCTTTTCAAGAATGGAAGCCGAGCGTCTGCGAATTACAACAGAACTGTTAGTCTTACCTCCATCTGTCGTAAAAATAATGGAGAAAAATAATTAAGAAAGCATTGATGCAGTTCCTCGAGCAGAATCACCTCCTCTCAGACGCCCAACACGGCTTTCACAGTGGTAGGTCTTGTCTTACGAACCTTCTCTTCTCACTTAAACGTTAGATTAATGCATGCGACGAAGGAAAATGGTTCATGCCATCAACATCGACTTCCAAAACGCCTTCGACAGCGTTCCTCACCAATGTGTTAGGTAACTTGACTGTGATGTCCTCCTGCTCACTCACGACATAAAACTATGGAAAGTAGTCAACAATAGGACAAACGAAGACCATCGTCAAATGAACTTGAACTCGAGGATTCGTCAAAGCGCTGCCTTACGCCGTTCAATGCTAGCAAGTGCAATTTTCTTCAAATTGGCCGCTGTAGAGCCTCCAGCTTGAGAATTTACTTTCTGAATGGTACACCATTGAAACCATTTGACAGTCAGACGGACTTGCATGTGTGGAATACATCGTCACTCAAACCAAAAATAAACTGCAAGAAGGTGACCAAGTCAGCCATGTTTGTATTAAAATCATCAATTGCGCCTCTATGGAATTTGATAAAAGCCGATTTCTCCGAAATATTTGGAAGCATCGTGTGGCCGTACCTAGAATATGCCATTCAGGCATGGAGACCTTGGACTGTCAAGGATAGTACCGCCTTAGAGAAGATCCAGAGGCGGGCGACAAAAATGACTAAATGCCTGCGATCTCTCACCTATGAAAACAGACTATCAACCCTCAACCTAGTTCTCCTATCCTACAGGCAACTACAAGGAAATCTCATACTAACCTTACGCATTCTGAATGGCCTGGACTTTTGCTATATTCTCAAAGATTTTTCACTCTGACTAACATGCCCACCTTGCGAGGTCACCCTTTAAATCTACGTTCAGGTCGATGGACGCAAGTACTTGTTCAGTAACTGAGTGGTTGCAGCGTGGAACGCGCTGCCCGCGGATGTTGTTCTCTCTACCACCGTGAATTCCTTTAAGCGCTTATCAAACATTCTAGTTCAATTACATTTAATTATACTACTCACAGTATGTGAGTAGCCTTTTAAGTGCATTTATAGACTAGCCGACAAATGCTTATTTTTTCCCGTGTCATTATGGAAACGTCTTTTCAATTTTCCTTTTATATCAATGTTTTCTTAGCCACTTTGTAACCAATATGGAGCTCAAAGGAGTTCGCCTATCTTTCCCTTAATAAAACTGAACTTAACTGAACCACGCAACGGAACTCTTAGACGAATATAAGGCATCAGTATTCGTTGGAAATTATCGTAATTGGTACCAAAATGGCTTCATCAGCTGTCGCCCCTCAACCTGCCCGCGTGAGCAATACTCTGTCCAAGCCAAGTCTTGAAATGAACATTCAGTGAGGGCAATTTCACCTGTTTATGAAACAAAAATCATTTGAGACCCAAACGTTTGTCACCTCTTGTAAGAATTTTAGCCTCGCTGAACTTCGATCTGTTTTTTCAGGTATTTTCTCGAAGGGGCCTAGGTTAAGCAGCTGGGATTATTTGTTCTCACTGCTGCTGCGTGTTCGGCCATCCACTTTTAGAATGATCGCTGAGCATTACTGGCTACTTTGCCTTGTCTGCAACTGCACAAGAATCGGTAAATGACTCAAGATGTTTCCTGCTGTGACAGTTGGTTTTTCAGCCTAGATTCCTGGCAACTGATGATATTCTTCGGCCCAACGCAACCCCATCTCCAAATGGGATGAAAAAGCAACTGACGACTTCTGAGACAATCTTAACGCATGGAAATTCCCCTCAAAAGTTTACACTCTTACAGTTTCTTATCTCACCCGTTTGCAAAAGCACAAATCGAGGAACTTGCATTGATAACCATTCGATCCGTCGTACAGGTGATGACATCAAAATCACACGTACTCTGAATACATTGTAGCATGGAAGGTTGGAAAATTCATTCCACTAGACACTTTAAGAAGGCCTATTGGCATTCTCTTTTACGGCCAAAAGAGTACATATGAGGATATTTTCTCCTCCAAGGAAAATTCGAGCATTGTAAATGACGACGCTTACCACTGGCCCATGAGATATGACCTTCGGTTATGACCTCTGCGTTAATTAGTTTAGAATAAGACAAAATTGCTTGAAATCTACCTCGCTACACTATGCCAGTTATCCGTTGACAGGAAGAGGTCCTGACGACCAGACTGACAAAGTCGAACGGCTGGTCTTCGCATGCTACGCACACCTACCTACCCGCTCCGTGTATACCAGTATATATTCAGACTTAAACGTGGAAACGTCATCAGGACCACACTTGGAAGGGCCTATTCCCACCTGCCCACGTGTTCTTAAAAGATGGGAGTTACCTCGTCCGTTGGTAGCCTTCCAAGTTAGGTAATAACACCTCAGGGACGGTATCCCCAGAGTCGGCCTCATCTCTCTCTCTTCTCTCGCCCATACCCCAATCCGCTGTTCAAGCCTGGCTTCCATCTGTTGCTGCGATAAATCGCAACGGCGGATGGGGCCATTGAAACCCGCCTACGCGTGCCTCACATGACCAGGTCCCTCGTGCGACACAGCAGGTTTTCACAAAAATGCTAGTGTGTGGCTAGTATCCTGCAGATGTGACGGCACGACCGAGGCCGCATTATGCGAAGGCTGGATTTATTATTGATGAGTAGTCCGCCGATTTGCCGCACGGCCTCACTTTTGACTATTAGATATTGCTCAACAACGGGTTTGGGCGCAACGACTGACACAGCGCGAGGACTATGGTCTTACAGAGGGCAGCATTTACACACGGCTGTGTCCCGCTAAATGACTGCCAAGAGTCACTCGGACCACCATTATTTTCCAGCAAGGCCCGCTTGAAGGTCACATGTTGCCAGCAAAGGGCAGAACGGTCAATCCGAACTTTTTTTTAATGAGATAACTATAGACATACTACTCGCTTACATTAGGTAGATCGTTTTTTTTATAGTAATTTTAACTCTGACAAAAATTTTATGGTACGAATCCATTGAACACGTTCGCTGTCAGTTCACAAACACGGAAAATTTTCAAAGACAGTGGAAAGCTTTCATGTTTTATATAAAGGTCTCCAATTTACGATGAACACGATGTAACCATGTAACAGTTACCGCAAAACCTGCCGAGAATGTTTGCAGTTTGGCAAGTATATTTACCTACTACCAACGCCCAAAGATAGATGAACCTAGGCAGAAAATTCATCCGAGATGTCTGCAAATATCGGCTAAATGGAAAAGCTACTTATTCAAAACCAAATTATCTACCCCAAGGCACTATGATCAACCAGAATCATAAGATTTATTCTCGAATGCCCTATGGATTTAAAGTATGCCTAACGCTAACGGCATATTGCCTAAATTAGTACCGTAATTTGAAATTATTCAAAAGTCAGAAATCGTTTCAAGTAAAGCAAAGGCACCCTATTCAGAAATTTAAATCTCTCATGAACTATTTAAATACTAAGGTGAGGGTGATCTTCTGGAAATGCGATGAAACATTATTAATGTGGGATCTTCAGAAGAAAGGAAATTGCTCGCATACCACTGTTAAATGATAATGACTTATTTGCTTCCATTTCCAAAATAATTTTTCTTTTTAATTAAACTGTAGAGCAATGATGGAATGGTGGCGCCAACGGAAGGCAGAACACAACGCTTGACTAAAATTGCCAAGGTCACACATTGATTGGATGAAAAAGCTACGACAAGCACATCGACTTGCGATTTGGTTCATTACATACTAGACAAACTGATAATTTAACAATTCATCTTACGGGCATTGACGTCTCGCATAAATGTAATAAACTAGCTTTTGTCTTTAGTCCCTGTATCTTACTGTGAATTTCATTTTTAACATGCACTCAAGTTATTGTCAATTCCTAATAATGTTTACAGACATCCACGAACCAGGATAGGAAATTGTATAGAGACAGATATGTATCCAGCTTGACGAGGGAAGCGAACAAGTATGTTCCAGGAATTAGTTAAGAAGAAGATACGATCACTGAACCAAGAGGTTTACTGACCTGACGT
>WEDG01001585.1:35469-117914 GCA_017591395.1 Schistocephalus solidus
CAAGCAGGCGAGTTCGAGGAAGCAGTTCAGAAAGAAAAGCGATGGCTGAACAAGAAAATTTACTGGCCTGACGTTTTGGATTCTCACCAAAACCATCACAGGACACTAGCACTATTTAAGGGATTGCCAAATTTAAAAAGGAACGATGTCACACTAATCAGTGCACATCTTTCTTCTCACAGATAGTCATTCCCTGCTGGTAGTATCAAGCAGGCGAGTTCGAGGAAGCAGTTCAGAAAGAAAAGCGATGGCTGGAACAAGAAAATTTACTGGCCTGACGTTTTTGGATTCTCACCAAAACCATCACCAGGGACACTAGCACTATTAAGGGATTGCCAAATTTAAAAGGAACGATGTCACACTAATCAGTGCACATCTTTCTTCTCACAGATAGTCATTCCCTGCTGGTAGTATCAAGCAGGCGAGTTCGAGGAAGCAGTTCAGAGAAAAGCGATGGCTGGAACAAAGAAAATTTACTGGCCTGACGTTTTGGATTCTCACTCAAAAATCATCACCAGGGACACTAGCACTATTTAAGGGATTGCCAAATTTAAAAGGAACGATGTCACACTAATCAGTGCACATCTTTCTTCTCACAGATAGTCATTCCCTGCTGGTAGTATCAAGCAGGCGAGTTCGAGGAAGCAGTTCAGAAAGAAAAAGCGATGGCTGGAACAAGAAAATTTACTGGCCTGACGTTTTGGATTCTCACTCAAAAATCATCACCAGGGACACTAGCACTATTAGGGATTGCCAAATTTAAAAGGAACGATGTCACACTAATCAGTGCACATCTTTCTTCTCACAGATAGTCATTCCCTGCTGGTAGTATCAAGCAGGCGAGTTCGAGGAAGCAGTTCAGAAAGAAAAGCGATGGCTGGAACAAGAAAATTTACTGGCCTGACGTTTTTGGATTCTCACTCAAAATCATCACCAGGGACACTAGCACTATTTAAGGGATTGCCAAATTTAAAAGGAACGATGTCACACTAATCAGTGCACATCTTTCTTCTCACAGATAGTCATTCCCTGCTGGTAGTATCAAGCAGGCGAGTTCGAGGAAGCAGTTCAGAAAGAAAAAGCGATGGCTGGAACAAGAAAAATTTACTGGCCTGACGTTTTGGATTCTCACTCAAAACCATCACCAGGGACACTAGCACTATTTAGGGATTGCCAAATTTAAAAGGAACGATGTCACACTAATCAGTGCACATCTTTCTTCTCACAGATAGTCATTCCCTGCTGGTAGTATCAAGCAGGCGAGTTCGAGGAAGCAGTTCAGAAAGAAAAGCGATGGCTGGAACAAGAAAAATACTGGCCTGACGTTTTGGATTCTCACTCAAAACCATCACCAGGGACACTAGCACTATTTAAGGGATTGCCAAATTTAAAAGGAACGATGTCACACTAATCAGTGCACATCTTTCTTCTCACAGATAGTCATTCCCTGCTGGTAGTATCAAGCAGGCGAGTTCGAGGAAGCAGTTCAGAAAGAAAAGCGATGGCTGGAACAAGAAATTTACTGGCCTGACGTTTTGGATTCTCACTCAAAAACCATCACCAGGGACACTAGCACTATTTAAGGGATTGCCAAATTTAAAAAGGAACGATGTCACACTAATCAGTGCACATCTTTCTTCTCACAGATAGTCATTCCCTGCTGGTAGTATCAAGCAGGCGAGTTCGAGGAAGCAGTTCAGAAAGAAAAGCGATGGCTGGAACAAAGAAAATTTACTGGCCTGACGTTTTGGATTCTCACTCAAAACCATCACCAGGGACACTAGCACTATTTAAGGGATTGCCAAATTTAAAAGGAACGATGTCACACTAATCAGTGCACATCTTTCTTCTCACAGATAGTCATTCCCTGCTGGTAGTATCAAGCAGGCGAGTTCGAGGAAGCAGTTCAGAAAGAAAAGCGATGGCTGGAACAAGAAATTTACTGGCCTGACGTTTTTGGATTCTCACTCAAAACCATCACCAGGGACACTAGCACTATTTAAGGGATTGCCAAATTTAAAAGGAACGATGTCACACTAATCAGTGCACATCTTTCTTCTCACAGATAGTCATTCCCTGCTGGTAGTATCAAGCAGGCGAGTTCGAGGAAGCAGTTCAGAAAGAAAAGCGATGGCTGGAACAAGAAATTTACTGGCCTGACGTTTTGGATTCTCACTCAAAATCATCACCAGGGACACTAGCACTATTAAGGGATTGCCAAATTTAAAAGGAACGATGTCACACTTAATCAGTGCACATCTTTCTTCTCACAGATAGTCATTCCCTGCTGGTAGTATCAAGCAGGCGAGTTCGAGGAAGCAGTTCAGAAAGAAAAGCGATGGCTGGAACAAGAAATTTACTGGCCTGACGTTTTTGGATTCTCACTCAAAAATCATCACCAGGGACACTAGCACTATTAAGGGATTGCCAAATTTAAAAGGAACGATGTCACACTAATCAGTGCACATCTTTTTTTCTTACAGATAGTCATTCCCTGCTGGTAGTATCAAGCAGGCGAGTTCGAGGAAGCAGTTCAGAAAGAAAAGCGATGGCTGGAACAAGAAATTTACTGGCCTGACGTTTTGGATTCTCACTCAAAACCATCACCAGGGACACTAGCACTATTAAGGGATTGCCAAATTTAAAAGGAACGATGTCACACTAATCAGTGCACATCTTTCTTCTCACAGATAGTCATTCCCTGCTGGTAGTATCAAGCAGGCGAGTTCGAGGAAGCAGTTCAGAAAGAAAAAGCGATGGCTGGAACAAGAAAATTTACTGGCCTGACGTTTTTGGATTCTCACTCAAAACCATCACCAGGGACACTAGCACTATTTAAGGGATTGCCAAATTTAAAAGGAACGATGTCACACTAATCAGTGCACATCTTTCTTCTCACAGATAGTCATTCCCTGCTGGTAGTATCAAGCAGGCGAGTTCGAGGAAGCAGTTCAGAAAGAAAAGCGATGGCTGGAACAAGAAATTTACTGGCCTGACGTTTTGGATTCTCACTCAAAAATCATCACCAGGGACACTAGCACTATTTAAGGGATTGCCAAATTTAAAAGGAACGATGTCACACTTATCAGTGCACATCTTTCTTCTCACAGATAGTCATTCCCTGCTGGTAGTATCAAGCAGGCGAGTTCGAGGAAGCAGTTCAGAAAGAAAAAGCGATGGCTGGAACAAGAAAAATTTACTGGCCTGACGTTTTGGATTCTCACTCAAAATCATCACCAGGGACACTAGCACTATTAAGGGATTGCCAAATTTAAAAAGGAACGATGTCACACTAATCAGTGCACATCTTTCTTCTCACAGATAGTCATTCCCTGCTGGTAGTATCAAGCAGGCGAGTTCGAGGAAGCAGTTCAGAAAGAAAAAGCGATGGCTGGAACAAGAAAATTTACTGGCCTGACGTTTTTGGATTCTCACTCAAAAACCATCACCAGGGACACTAGCACTATTAAGGGATTGCCAAATTTAAAAGGAACGATGTCACACTAATCAGTGCACATCTTTCTTCTCACAGATAGTCATTCCCTGCTGGTAGTATCAAGCAGGCGAGTTCGAGGAAGCAGTTCAGAAAGAAAAAGCGATGGCTGGAACAAGAAAATTTACTGGCCTGACGTTTTGGATTCTCACTCAAAAACCATCACCAGGGACACTAGCACTATTTAAGGGATTGCCAAATTTAAAAGGAACGATGTCACACTAATCAGTGCACATCTTTCTTCTCACAGATAGTCATTCCCTGCTGGTAGTATCAAGCAGGCGAGTTCGAGGAAGCAGTTCAGAAAGAAAAAGCGATGGCTGGAACAAGAAATTTACTGGCCTGACGTTTTGGATTCTCACTCAAAACCATCACCAGGGACACTAGCACTATTAAGGGATTGCCAAATTTAAAAGGAACGATGTCACACTAATCAGTGCACATCTTTCTTCTCACAGATAGTCATTCCCTGCTGGTAGTATCAAGCAGGCGAGTTCGAGGAAGCAGTTCAGAAAGAAAAGCGATGGCTGGAACAAGAAATTTACTGGCCTGACGTTTTGGATTCTCACTCAAAAATCATCACCAGGGACACTAGCACTATTTAAGGGATTGCCAAATTTAAAAGGAACGATGTCACACTAATCAGTGCACATCTTTCTTCTCACAGATAGTCATTCCCTGCTGGTAGTATCAAGCAGGCGAGTTCGAGGAAGCAGTTCAGAAAGAAAAGCGATGGCTGGAACAAGAAATTTACTGGCCTGACGTTTTGGATTCTCACTCAAAATCATCACCAGGGACACTAGCACTATTAAGGGATTGCCAAATTTAAAAGGAACGATGTCACACTAATCAGTGCACATCTTTCTTCTCACAGATAGTCATTCCCTGCTGGTAGTATCAAGCAGGCGAGTTCGAGGAAGCAGTTCAGAAAGAAAAGCGATGGCTGGAACAAGAAATTTACTGGCCTGACGTTTTGGATTCTCACTCAAAAACCATCACCAGGGACACTAGCACTATTTAAGGGATTGCCAAATTTAAAAGGAACGATGTCACACTAATCAGTGCACATCTTTCTTCTCACAGATAGTCATTCCCCTGCTGGTAGTATCAAGCAGGCGAGTTCGAGGAAGCAGTTCAGAAAGAAAAGCGATGGCTGGAACAAGAAATTTACTGGCCTGACGTTTTGGATTCTCACTCAAAAATCATCACCAGGGACACTAGCACTATTTAAGGGATTGCCAAATTTAAAAGGAACGATGTCACACTGTATCAGTGCACATCTTTCTTCTCACAGATAGTCATTCCCTGCTGGTAGTATCAAGCAGGCGAGTTCGAGGAAGCAGTTCAGAAAGAAAAAGCGATGGCTGGAACAAGAAAATTTACTGGCCTGACGTTTTTGGATTCTCACTCAAAAATCATCACCAGGGACACTAGCACTATTAAGGGATTGCCAAATTTAAAAAGGAACGATGTCACACTAATCAGTGCACATCTTTCTTCTCACAGATAGTCATTCCCCTGCTGGTAGTATCAAGCAGGCGAGTTCGAGGAAGCAGTTCAGAAAGAAAAAGCGATGGCTGGAACAAGAAAATTTACTGGCCTGACGTTTTGGATTCTCACTCAAAAATCATCACCAGGGACACTAGCACTATTAAGGGATTGCCAAATTTAAAAGGAACGATGTCACACTAATCAGTGCACATCTTTCTTCTCACAGATAGTCATTCCCTGCTGGTAGTATCAAGCAGGCGAGTTCGAGGAAGCAGTTCAGAAAGAAAAGCGATGGCTGGAACAAGAAATTTACTGGCCTGACGTTTTGGATTCTCACTCAAAACCATCACCAGGGACACTAGCACTATTAAGGGATTGCCAAATTTAAAAGGAACGATGTCACACTAATCAGTGCACATCTTTCTTCTCACAGATAGTCATTCCCTGCTGGTAGTATCAAGCAGGCGAGTTCGAGGAAGCAGTTCAGAAAGAAAAGCGATGGCTGGAACAAGAAATTTACTGGCCTGACGTTTTGGATTCTCACTCAAAACCATCACCAGGGACACTAGCACTATTAAGGGATTGCCAAATTTAAAAGGAACGATGTCACACTAATCAGTGCACATCTTTCTTCTCACAGATAGTCATTCCCTGCTGGTAGTATCAAGCAGGCGAGTTCGAGGAAGCAGTTCAGAAAGAAAAGCGATGGCTGGAACAAGAAATTTACTGGCCTGACGTTTTGGATTCTCACTCAAAATCATCACCAGGGACACTAGCACTATTTAAGGGATTGCCAAATTTAAAAGGAACGATGTCACACTAATCAGTGCACATCTTTTCTTCTCACAGATAGTCATTCCCTGCTGGTAGTATCAAGCAGGCGAGTTCGAGGAAGCAGTTCAGAAAGAAAAGCGATGGCTGGAACAAGAAATTTACTGGCCTGACGTTTTGGATTCTCACTCAAAATCATCACCAGGGACACTAGCACTATTAAGGGATTGCCAAATTTAAAAGGAACGATGTCACACTAATCAGTGCACATCTTTCTTCTCACAGATAGTCATTCCCTGCTGGTAGTATCAAGCAGGCGAGTTCGAGGAAGCAGTTCAGAAAGAAAAGCGATGGCTGGAACAAGAAATTTACTGGCCTGACGTTTTGGATTCTCACTCAAAAATCATCACCAGGGACACTAGCACTATTTAAGGGATTGCCAAATTTAAAAAGGAACGATGTCACACTAATCAATGCACATCTTTCTTCTCACAGATAGTCATTCCCTGCTGGTAGTATCAAGCAGGCGAGTTCGAGGAAGCAGTTCAGAAAGAAAAAGCGATGGCTGGAACAAGAAATTTACTGGCCTGACGTTTTGGATTCTCACTCAAAATCATCACCAGGGACACTAGCACTATTTAGGGATTGCCAAATTTAAAAGGAACGATGTCACACTAATCAGTGCACATCTTTCTTCTCACAGATAGTCATTCCCCTGCTGGTAGTATCAAGCAGGCGAGTTCGAGGAAGCAGTTCAGAAAGAAAAGCGATGGCTGGAACAAGAAATTTACTGGCCTGACGTTTTGGATTCTCACTCAAAACCATCACCAGGGACACTAGCACTATTAAGGGATTGCCAAATTTAAAAGGAACGATGTCACACTAACCAGTGCACATCTTTCTTCTCACAGATAGTCATTCCCTGCTGGTAGTATCAAGCAGGCGAGTTCGAGGAAGCAGTTCAGAAAGAAAAGCGATGGCTGGAACAAGAAATTTACTGGCCTGACGTTTTTGGATTCTCACTCAAAATCATCACCAGGGACACTAGCACTATTAAGGGATTGCCAAATTTAAAAGGAACGATGTCACACTAATCAGTGCACATCTTTTCTTCTCACAGATAGTCATTCCCTGCTGGTAGTATCAAGCAGGCGAGTTCGAGGAAGCAGTTCAGAAAGAAAAGCGATGGCTGGAACAAGAAATTTACTGGCCTGACGTTTTTGGATTCTCACTCAAAATCATCACCAGGGACACTAGCACTATTTAAGGGATTGCCAAATTTAAAAGGAACGATGTCACACTAATCAGTGCACATCTTTCTTCTCACAGATAGTCATTCCCCTGCTGGTAGTATCAAGCAGGCGAGTTCGAGGAAGCAGTTCAGAAAGAAAAAGCGATGGCTGGAACAAGAAAAATTTACTGGCCTGACGTTTTTGGATTCTCACTCAAAACCATCACCAGGGACACTAGCACTATTAAGGGATTGCCAAATTTAAAAGGAACGATGTCACACTAATCAGTGCACATCTTTCTTCTCACAGATAGTCATTCCCTGCTGGTAGTATCAAGCAGGCGAGTTCGAGGAAGCAGTTCAGAAAGAAAAGCGATGGCTGGAACAAGAAATTTACTGGCCTGACGTTTTTGGATTCTCACTCAAAAATCATCACCAGGGACACTAGCACTATTTAAGGGATTGCCAAATTTAAAAGGAACGATGTCACACTTATCAGTGCACATCTTTCTTCTCACAGATAGTCATTCCCTGCTGGTAGTATCAAGCAGGCGAGTTCGAGGAAGCAGTTCAGAAAGAAAAAGCGATGGCTGGAACAAGAAAATTTACTGGCCTGACGTTTTGGATTCTCACTCAAAAATCATCACCAGGGACACTAGCACTATTTAAGGGATTGCCAAATTTAAAAGGAACGATGTCACACTAATCAGTGCACATCTTTCTTCTCACAGATAGTCATTCCCTGCTGGTAGTATCAAGCAGGCGAGTTCGAGGAAGCAGTTCAGAAAGAAAAGCGATGGCTGGAACAAGAAATTTACTGGCCTGACGTTTTGGATTCTCACTCAAAAATCATCACCAGGGACACTAGCACTATTTAAGGGATTGCCAAATTTAAAAGGAACGATGTCACACTAATCAGTGCACATCTTTCTTCTCACAGATAGTCATTCCCTGCTGGTAGTATCAAGCAGGCGAGTTCGAGGAAGCAGTTCAGAAAGAAAAGCGATGGCTGGAACAAGAAATTTACTGGCCTGACGTTTTTGGATTCTCACTCAAAATCATCACCAGGGACACTAGCACTATTTAAGGGATTGCCAAATTTAAAAAGGAACGATGTCACACTAATCAGTGCACATCTTTCTTCTCACAGATAGTCATTCCCTGCTGGTAGTATCAAGCAGGCGAGTTCGAGGAAGCAGTTCAGAAAGAAAAGCGATGGCTGGAACAAGAAATTTACTGGCCTGACGTTTTTGGATTCTCACTCAAAACCATCACCAGGGACACTAGCACTATTTAAGGGATTGCCAAATTTAAAAGGAACGATGTCACACTAATCAGTGCACATCTTTTCTTCTCACAGATAGTCATTCCCTGCTGGTAGTATCAAGCAGGCGAGTTCGAGGAAGCAGTTCAGAAAGAAAAAGCGATGGCTGGAACAAGAAAATTTACTGGCCTGACGTTTTGGATTCTCACTCAAAAATCATCACCAGGGACACTAGCACTATTAAGGGATTGCCAAATTTAAAAGGAACGATGTCACACTAATCAGTGCACATCTTTCTTCTCACAGATAGTCATTCCCTGCTGGTAGTATCAAGCAGGCGAGTTCGAGGAAGCAGTTCAGAAAGAAAAGCGATGGCTGGAACAAGAAATTTACTGGCCTGACGTTTTTGGATTCTCACTCAAAACCATCACCAGGGACACTAGCACTATTTAAGGGATTGCCAAATTTAAAAGGAACGATGTCACACTAATCAGTGCACATCTTTCTTCTCACAGATAGTCATTCCCTGCTGGTAGTATCAAGCAGGCGAGTTCGAGGAAGCAGTTCAGAAAGAAAAGCGATGGCTGGAACAAGAAATTTACTGGCCTGACGTTTTGGATTCTCACTCAAAACCATCACCAGGGACACTAGCACTATTTAAGGGGATTGCCAAATTTAAAAGGAACGATGTCACACTAATCAGTGCACATCTTTCTTCTCACAGATAGTCATTCCCTGCTGGTAGTATCAAGCAGGCGAGTTCGAGGAAGCAGTTCAGAAAGAAAAGCGATGGCTGGAACAAAGAAAATTTACTGGCCTGACGTTTTGGATTCTCACTCAAAAATCATCACCAGGGACACTAGCACTATTTAAAGGGATTGCCAAATTTAAAAGGAACGATGTCACACTAATCAGTGCACATCTTTCTTCTCACAGATAGTCATTCCCTGCTGGTAGTATCAAGCAGGCGAGTTCGAGGAAGCAGTTCAGAAAGAAAAAGCGATGGCTGGAACAAGAAAATTTACTGGCCTGACGTTTTTGGATTCTCACTCAAAATCATCACCAGGGACACTAGCACTATTTAAGGGATTGCCAAATTTAAAAAGGAACGATGTCACACTAATCAATGCACATCTTTCTTCTCACAGATAGTCATTCCCTGCTGGTAGTATCAAGCAGGCGAGTTCGAGGAAGCAGTTCAGAAAGAAAAAGCGATGGCTGGAACAAGAAATTTACTGGCCTGACGTTTTGGATTCTCACTCAAAAATCATCACCAGGGACACTAGCACTATTTAAGGGATTGCCAAATTTAAAAGGAACGATGTCACACTAATCAGTGCACATCTTTCTTCTCACAGATAGTCATTCCCTGCTGGTAGTATCAAGCAGGCGAGTTCGAGGAAGCAGTTCAGAAAGAAAAGCGATGGCTGGAACAAGAAATTTACTGGCCTGACGTTTTGGATTCTCACTCAAAAATCATCACCAGGGACACTAGCACTATTTAAGGGATTGCCAAATTTAAAAGGAACGATGTCACACTTATCAGTGCACATCTTTCTTCTCACAGATAGTCATTCCCTGCTGGTAGTATCAAGCAGGCGAGTTCGAGGAAGCAGTTCAGAAAGAAAAAGCGATGGCTGGAACAAGAAAATTTACTGGCCTGACGTTTTGGATTCTCACTCAAAAATCATCACCAGGGACACTAGCACTATTAAGGGATTGCCAAATTTAAAAGGAACGATGTCACACTAATCAGTGCACATCTTTCTTCTCACAGATAGTCATTCCCTGCTGGTAGTATCAAGCAGGCGAGTTCGAGGAAGCAGTTCAGAAAGAAAAAGCGATGGCTGGAACAAGAAAATTTACTGGCCTGACGTTTTTGGATTCTCACTCAAAAATCATCACCAGGGACACTAGCACTATTAAGGGATTGCCAAATTTAAAAAGGAACGATGTCACACTAATCAGTGCACATCTTTCTTCTCACAGATAGTCATTCCCTGCTGGTAGTATCAAGCAGGCGAGTTCGAGGAAGCAGTTCAGAAAGAAAAAGCGATGGCTGGAACAAGAAAATTTACTGGCCTGACGTTTTTGGATTCTCACTCAAAATCATCACCAGGGACACTAGCACTATTTAAGGGATTGCCAAATTTAAAAGGAACGATGTCACACTAATCAGTGCACATCTTTCTTCTCACAGATAGTCATTCCCCTGCTGGTAGTATCAAGCAGGCGAGTTCGAGGAAGCAGTTCAGAAAGAAAAGCGATGGCTGGAACAAGAAATTTACTGGCCTGACGTTTTGGATTCTCACTCAAAATCATCACCAGGGACACTAGCACTATTAAGGGATTGCCAAATTTAAAAGGAACGATGTCACACTAATCAGTGCACATCTTTCTTCTCACAGATAGTCATTCCCTGCTGGTAGTATCAAGCAGGCGAGTTCGAGGAAGCAGTTCAGAAAGAAAAAGCGATGGCTGGAACAAGAAAATTTACTGGCCTGACGTTTTTGGATTCTCACTCAAAATCATCACCAGGGACACTAGCACTATTTAAGGGATTGCCAAATTTAAAAGGAACGATGTCACACTAATCAGTGCACATCTTTCTTCTCACAGATAGTCATTCCCTGCTGGTAGTATCAAGCAGGCGAGTTCGAGGAAGCAGTTCAGAAAGAAAAGCGATGGCTGGAACAAGAAATTTACTGGCCTGACGTTTTGGATTCTCACTCAAAACCATCACCAGGGACACTAGCACTATTTAGGGATTGCCAAATTTAAAAGGAACGATGTCACACTAATCAGTGCACATCTTTCTTCTCACAGATAGTCATTCCCCTGCTGGTAGTATCAAGCAGGCGAGTTCGAGGAAGCAGTTCAGAAAGAAAAGCGATGGCTGGAACAAGAAAAATACTGGCCTGACGTTTTGGATTCTCACTCAAAACCATCACCAGGGACACTAGCACTATTTAAGGGATTGCCAAATTTAAAAGGAACGATGTCACACTAATCAGTGCACATCTTTCTTCTCACAGATAGTCATTCCCCTGCTGGTAGTATCAAGCAGGCGAGTTCGAGGAAGCAGTTCAGAAAGAAAAGCGATGGCTGGAACAAGAAAATTTACTGGCCTGACGTTTTTGGATTCTCACTCAAAAACCATCACCAGGGACACTAGCACTATTTAAGGGATTGCCAAATTTAAAAGGAACGATGTCACACTTATCAGTGCACATCTTTCTTCTCACAGATAGTCATTCCCTGCTGGTAGTATCAAGCAGGCGAGTTCGAGGAAGCAGTTCAGAAAGAAAAAGCGATGGCTGGAACAAGAAAAATACTGGCCTGACGTTTTTGGATTCTCACTCAAAACCATCACCAGGGACACTAGCACTATTTAGGGATTGCCAAATTTAAAAGGAACGATGTCACACTAATCAGTGCACATCATTCTTCTCACAGATAGTCATTCCCCTGCTGGTAGTATCAAGCAGGCGAGTTCGAGGAAGCAGTTCAGAAAGAAAAAGCGATGGCTGGAACAAGAAAAATTTACTGGCCTGACGTTTTTGGATTCTCACTCAAAATCATCACCAGGGACACTAGCACTATTTAGGGATTGCCAAATTTAAAAGGAACGATGTCACACTTATCAGTGCACATCTTTCTTCTCACAGATAGTCATTCCCTGCTGGTAGTATCAAGCAGGCGAGTTCGAGGAAGCAGTTCAGAAAGAAAAAGCGATGGCTGGAACAAGAAAAATACTGGCCTGACGTTTTTGGATTCTCACTCAAAACTATCACCAGGGACACTAGCACTATTTAGGGATTGCCAAATTTAAAAGGAACGATGTCACACTTATCAGTGCACATCTTTCTTCTCACAGATAGTCATTCCCTGCTGGTAGTATCAAGCAGGCGAGTTCGAGGAAGCAGTTCAGAAAGAAAAGCGATGGCTGGAACAAGAAAAATACTGGCCTGACGTTTTGGATTCTCACTCAAAACCATCACCAGGGACACTAGCACTATTTAGGGATTGCCAAATTTAAAAGGAACGATGTCACACTTATCAGTGCACATCTTTCTTCTCACAGATAGTCATTCCCTGCTGGTAGTATCAAGCAGGCGAGTTCGAGGAAGCAGTTCAGAAAGAAAAGCGATGGCTGGAACAAGAAAAATACTGGCCTGACGTTTTGGATTCTCACTCAAAACCATCACCAGGGACACTAGCACTATTTAGGGATTGCCAAATTTAAAAGGAACGATGTCACACTTATCAGTGCACATATTTCTTCTCACAGATAGTCATTCCCTGCTGGTAGTATCAAGCAGGCGAGTTCGAGGAAGCAGTTCAGAAAGAAAAGCGATGGCTGGAACAAGAAAAATACTGGCCTGACGTTTTGGATTCTCACTCAAAACCATCACCAGGGACACTAGCACTATTTAGGGATTGCCAAATTTAAAAGGAACGATGTCACACTAATCAGTGCACATCTTTCTTCTCACAGATAGTCATTCCCTGCTGGTAGTATCAAGCAGGCGAGTTCGAGGAAGCAGTTCAGAAAGAAAAGCGATGGCTGGAACAAGAAAAATTTACTGGCCTGACGTTTTGGATTCTCACTCAAAACCATCACCAGGGCCACTAGCACTATTTAGGGATTGCCAAATTCAAAAGGAACGATGTCACACTTATCAGTGCACATCTTTCTTCTCACAGATAGTCATTCCCTGCTGGTAGTATCAAGCAGGCGAGTTCGAGGAAGCAGTTCAGAAAGAAAAGCGATGGCTGGAACAAGAAAAATACTGGCCTGACGTTTTGGATTCTCACTCAAAATCATCACCAGGGACACTAGCACTATTTAGGGATTGCCAAATTTAAAAGGAACGATGTCACACTTATCAGTGCACATCTTTCTTCTCACAGATAGTCATTCCCTGCTGGTAGTATCAAGCAGGCGAGTTCGAGGAAGCAGTTCAGAAAGAAAAAGCGATGGCTGGAACAAGAAAAATACTGGCCTGACGTTTTGGATTCTCACTCAAAAACCATCACCAGGGACACTAGCACTATTTAGGGATTGCCAAATTTAAAAGGAACGATGTCACACTAATCAGTGCACATCTTTCTTCTCACAGATAGTCATTCCCTGCTGGTAGTATCAAGCAGGCGAGTTCGAGGAAGCAGTTCAGAAAGAAAAAGCGATGGCTGGAACAAGAAAAATACTGGCCTGACGTTTTGGATTCTCACTCAAAAACCATCACCAGGGACACTAGCACTATTTAGGGATTGCCAAATTTAAAAGGAACGATGTCACACTTATCAGTGCACATCTTTCTTCTCACAGATAGTCATTCCCTGCTGGTAGTATCAAGCAGGCGAGTTCGAGGAAGCAGTTCAGAAAGAAAAGCGATGGCTGGAACAAGAAAAATACTGGCCTGACGTTTTGGATTCTCACTCAAAACCATCACCAGGGACACTAGCACTATTTAGGGATTGCCAAATTTAAAAGGAACGATGTCACACTTATCAGTGCACATCTTTCTTCTCACAGATAGTCATTCCCTGCTGGTAGTATCAAGCAGGCGAGTTCGAGGAAGCAGTTCAGAAAGAAAAGCGATGGCTGGAACAAGAAAAATACTGGCCTGACGTTTTGGATTCTCACTCAAAACCATCACCAGGGACACTAGCACTATTTAGGGATTGCCAAATTTAAAAGGAACGATGTCACACTTATCAGTGCACATCTTTCTTCTCACAGATAGTCATTCCCTGCTGGTAGTATCAAGCAGGCGAGTTCGAGGAAGCAGTTCAGAAAGAAAAGCGATGGCTGGAACAAGAAAAATACTGGCCTGACGTTTTTGGATTCTCACTCAAAAACCATCACCCGGGACACTAGCACTCTTTAGGGATTGCCAAATTTAAAAGGAACGATGTCACACTTATCAGTGCACATCTTTCTTCTCACAGATAGTCATTCCCTGCTGGTAGTATCAAGCAGGCGAGTTCGAGGAAGCAGTTCAGAAAGAAAAGCGATGGCTGGAACAAGAAAAATACTGGCCTGACGTTTTGGATTCTCACTCAAAACCATCACCAGGGACACTAGCACTATTTAGGGATTGCCAAATTTAAAAGGAACGATGTCACACTAATCAGTGCACATCATTCTTCTCACAGATAGTCATTCCCTGCTGGTAGTATCAAGCAGGCGAGTTCGAGGAAGCAGTTCAGAAAGAAAAGCGATGGCTGGAACAAGAAAAATACTGGCCTGACGTTTTGGATTCTCACTCAAAACCATCACCAGGGCCACTAGCACTATTTAGAGATTGCCAAATTTAAAAAGGAACGATGTCACACTTAATCAGTGCACATCTTTCTTCTCACAGATAGTCATTCCCTGCTGGTAGTATCAAGCAGGCGAGTTCGAGGAAGCAGTTCAGAAAGAAAAGCGATGGCTGGAACAAGAAAAATACTGGCCTGACGTTTTGGATTCTCACTCAAAACCATCACCAGGGACACTAGCACTATTTAGAGGATTGCCAAATTCAAAAGGGAACGATGTCACACTTATCAGTGCACATCTTTCTTCTCACAGATAGTCATTCCCTGCTGGTAGTATCAAGCAGGCGAGTTCGAGGAAGCAGTTCAGAAAGAAAAAGCGATGGCTGGAACAAGAAAAATTTACTGGCCTGACGTTTTTGGATTCTCACTCAAAAACCATCACCAGGGACACTAGCACTATTTAGGGATTGCCAAATTTAAAAGGAACGATGTCACACTAATCAGTGCACATCATTCTTCTCACAGATAGTCATTCCCTGCTGGTAGAAGCAAGCATGCGAGTTCGAGGAAGCAGTTCAGAAAGAAAAGCGATGGCTGGAACAAGAAATTTACTGGCCTGACGTTTTGGATTCTCACTAAAAACCATCACCAGGGACACTAGCACTATTTAGGGATTGTCAAATTTAAAAGGAACGATGTCACGCTAATCAGTGCACATCATTCTTCTCACAGATAGTCATTCCCTGCTGTTAGTATCAAGCAGGCGAGTTCGAGGAAGCAGTTCAGAAAGAAAAGCGATGGCTGGAACAAGAAAAATACTGGCCTGACGTTTTGGATTCTCCCTCAAAATCATCACCAGGGCCACTAGCACTATTTAGGGATTGCCAAATTTAAAAGGAACGATGTCACACTAATCAGTGCACAATTTTCTTCTCACAGATAGTCATTCCCTGCTGATAGAAGCAAGCAGGCGAGTTCGAGGAAGCAGTTCAGAAAGAAAAGCGATGACTGGATCAAGACCATCACGAAAGCACATGCACGCTACGATTAGCTGTTCTCGCGATAATAGCTTGGTCATCCGCTTCTTAGTAGTTAAATTTTTCATTTCAGTTCATTTGTATTAAAGGAAAGATAGGCGAACGTCTTTGTGCTACCTATTGGTAAAAATTTGGCTAAGAAAACATTGATATAAAAGAAAATTGAAAAGACGTTTCCATAATGATTTGGGAAATCAAGCAGCCATCGGTTTGCCAACAAATACACTTGAAAGACTACTAACGTATTACGAGTAGTATAATTCCACGCAATTGATCTTGAAGGTTTGGTTAGCGTCGGGTTTGCGCTTAGATGAATTCACGGTGGTAGAGTGAACAACATCAGTGGGCAGCACGCTCCACGCTGCAACCACTCAGTTACTGAAGAAGTACTTGCGTCCATCGACCTGTGCGTAGATTTAAAGGGTGATCTCGCAAGGTGGGCCTGTTGGTCAGAGTGAAATCTTTGAGAATATAGCAAAAGTCCAGGCCATTCAGAATGCGTAAGGTTTGTATGAGATCTCCTTGTAGTTGCCTGTAGGAAAGGAGAACTAGGTTGAGGGTTGATAGTCTGTTTTCATAGGTGAGAGATCGCGGGTGATGGTTACGGTCTTTCAATGGAAGGGTAGACAGCACGTAGCAAATTACGTCTGGAAGAGTAAGGCTACCGGTTCGGTCATTTCAGTAGCTAGCTCCTTCAAGAACTTGGCCAAGATCGCAACGGGTCCTGAAGAGGTGAACTCTTTCAGGTTTAGTAACTCTTACTGAATGATTTCTTAGGTCAAGCGGACTGTTTCCATTAGAAGGCATTACATCGACTTCACACGTGGGTGGGAAAAATTAAGGTTCTGTTGTCACGACGAACGGGAATAACTGAGAAAGATTTTCAGACTTACCCCTGTCCTCTGAGATTTCCATGCGCTCGACAGTCCCTATTAGTAGGATTTGAACCCTGTTTCATGTGGTCTCCCTTATGGAACTGTAAACGACTTAAGGATTAATAGTGGCACGGTTCAACAGATACACTTTAAAGACTCGTCGATCTCTGGCGATGAGAATTTTGACTCGATTCCTTTGCAACTTGAAGCTGTTGAGGGATTCCAGTGTCTTATCAATGTGGGATCTTTTCAATGGTTTTCTCTGTTTGTTAACTTCCTTCTTTAAGAATGGAGCCAACCAGTGAGGTCCATTTGATAACCTTCTTTGAATGATTGGACAATGTTTAGAAATGGGGTTACGGACTATGTCTTTTAATTGGCCCCAAGCCTCGTCGATATCTTCGGAGAATATGCATGTCCAGTCGATAGAAGAAAGGTCATTTTTAATCTGTTCAAAATTCCCACGCCAAATTATTGGTCGGAGATCAAGTGATTGAGCCAGCAAAGAGAATAATATGTATTCCCACATGAGAACCCCATTATCGCTCTCGCCTAAAGGAAGTAAACAATTCACACCGTCGACGTTTTTAGGTGACCTAGTGAACACGAGTTCGAAGCAGTTCATCTGCTGTCCATCGGGTACCCTCGTCGGAAAACAAGACGTGCTGGGTAAGAAGCGAATTGCCAGTTGTGCACAGAAACTGCTGATCAAAGGCTGTTTCAGAGCAGTCGGCGGAGGCGGAGTTCCAGTCAATGTTAGGTGCATTAAAGTCCCCAACGATGAGAGCATTCGGCCGCGTAGTAAATACCTTGCGGTCATCTAGCAATTGGCCATCAACTACATGGTCGTTTCCGGGGAGTTGATACAACATCATGAAATCAAGGCTTTGAGAACCCGTTGCTCTTACGGTCAACCATACTGCTTCCGTACAAGTCAAATATGACGTTTTTCCTGAAAGATGCAAGCCATTCTTTACTAATGTTGCTATGCCTTCACCCCTTTGAGTTCCTCTGTCTCTGTGAAACAGTTGGAATCCAGGAAGTGCAAGCTCCATGTCACCAACCTGTTCCGACAACCAGGTTTCTTTCATTGAGATAACGTCTGGGAGCAGGTCTTAAATATGGATTCTCAGTTCATCCATTTTTGTCTGGAGGCTTTGCGCGTTAGTTAATATGTATGTCGGCTTTGAGCTCAGGCGATATCCGTTTGTAGACCCGACCCAGTCTACTGGAGTAAATGTGCGGTCATACGCACCGGTTTGATCCAGAGTGAAGCAAAGGTTCTGTTCTACGTTAATGGTCCGTGTTTTCAATTCCTGGTCTAGTTCGTGACGCTTTATTCGTTCGACAGGGGAGTAATCCAGCGAATGCTTGTGCGAATGCTTCAGTCGAAAACGCCTGGAAAGGGTTAATTTCGATTGATCATTGCCACCGTGGACGACTTTGAGGGGTCATGGTCGTGTCTGGGGGGTGACATTTAAAGACTTCCAAGACAAAAGGCCTTAAGGATGATTATTACTTCTGATGGTTGCAAAATCTCATTGAATAGCGCCGGCGATTGCTATAAGTCGAAAGCAATTCTTTTCTTGGGGGTGTTAACGGGGTACTCTAAGAGACCCTTGATTATGAAGCAGTCGCCGTACCGGGCATTCCACTATTTACAGCAGCATGATCATCATCCGCTGATACTCTAGCTCCATAGAAACTGACTGGCGAAGTGGAGACAGCTGCGCCATAAGTACATTTTTCTCCGTGCAAATCGTCTGCTTTTTTAGGTAAGGCATCATGGATGATCGCGTATTGTGCTCGATCTAAAGGTCCTTCACTCATAGGGCTCTGTAAATGACTTAACTTTTCGAGGTTGAAGACTTCTTAACTGGGGCTTCAACTCTGTTGATAGGGGAATGCGTGAGGGTAACTAATTCCGCCTTGGGTACACTGCTATATGGCACTGCGCTGGTTGACCTCACCGCTAAGTAAGCCTCCGAACATGCGCATTCTGTGTGAGGGATGTCTGCATTGATCGTTATCTGTTGCATTCCTTTGACGTTTTCTGTCGGTATACGTTTATCACTTTCCTTTTGCACTTGCGTTTGATTGACGGGCGATTCTGACGTATGCCCCCTCGGACTCTGGTGACTTTTCACTGTGGTAGTACGCGCGGTTTTCTTCTTATTTCTCTGCAATTTCGCGAAGTACTATTGGAATATTGTTATCCGATGTCTTCCCTTTAAATCTCCTCTCTTCTGGGGATTCATTATGCAGTATGGCCATCATCCTTAACACAGCGGTGTGTTCAGCCATTCGCTTCCTGTTTAATCTGGGGTTTTTCGACATAGTTGCTTTGTCAAAAACTGCACCCAGATCCGGTGAATGACACAAGACGTTTCCTGCCATGGCATTGGGAATGAGAAGGCCTCCGATGACTTTCGAGGTTATCTTCACGAAGGTGGCTATACGTTAAATTTCAGGAATCGCAAATATACCCGTAGCTTAACGCTAATGCCAACCTTACCATATAACTAAACTGGCACCTTAATCGATACCCTTGCCATACCCTAAACCTGAACATTATTGGTAACACAAGAATAACCTTAATCCTTAAACTTATCGTGACCCTAACCCCAACCCCATCTCTGACCTTAATCTCCAACTGAAACCTAATCGTAAACTTAACCCTAACCCTTATCCTTATCCTAAAGATTATTTAGCTGACCGGGAGGTTCCTTTTCCCGTGTCCTGTTTAGGCGGCCATACAAGGCATGCTAACGGAAGTCTAACTACCAGGTCCCATTTTGCTCATTCGCTATATCGAGAAGTCTGCAATGTGCATAATTATGACAGAGGGAGGAGATTGTAAAGTCGATTTGAGAAGCCCTGACTCGATAAGTAATTATGCTAGAAATACATAGAACATGAAGGATGGACCAAGACAGAGTCCTTAGGGTTAACACTGGTGGTGTGGAGCATACGGTGGACATTTTCGGATTACGACGGTCGAACTGACATGTTTGTACCGGTTGCGCGTTTGCAGGACAATGACTGCTGAAATGTTCGCCATGCGCACAGTTCGCTGATCCCTGAAAATGGGTTGCTGAGTTTCTGTTTGAAATATCAATTGTTATGACCATTGCTGGTCGTTAAAAATGTGCTGTGATTATAACCTTAAACGAATTTTCCATATTATTTAAAGAAGTTTAAAGGACTTCCTGGCTGGAGCAATGGATG
Organism: Schistocephalus solidus; assembly: GCA_017591395.1. NCBI lineage: Eukaryota > Metazoa > Platyhelminthes > Cestoda > Diphyllobothriidea > Diphyllobothriidae > Schistocephalus > Schistocephalus solidus. The sequence continues at coordinate 55,127 of WEDG01001585.1, forward strand.
AACATTTGCCAAATCAGCACGAAAAAATACTCAAGTTTCTCAGATATGACCGAACTGCTGGTCAGCAAATTTCGCATCCCATGTGCTTCGACTCCATGCTATGGTACGCACGCCCATCAGGTGTGAGAATAATCGACAGTCCTTCACTGCGGACTCACGAGGCAAGTCAACAATGTAGCCCAAATGTCGGTAGTGTCTGCATTCGCACGATGTGTTGGGTCTTAAGAAACAGATAATTACCAAAACTACCGCGATCTTGCGAAATTCACAATGAGTGAACTGGTAAGTGACTCTAAATTGGCTCTGACTTCGTCCAAAATGCCTAAATTGGTCCCAACCCGGGTGTCATGCGGCTATAACTCAGCATCGTTATTAAATTCGACCTCAAACAATTCAAATTTTTCTCCTCAAGTGTAAAACACAAAGACTATTACCGCGTTAGCAGTATTTGCGCACAAAACCCTCCAGCCATGCCTCCGAATTCCGAAGGCGAAAGGCACCATGAAAAGTCGTGCAGAAACTCAGTGGTGACCCCGCCTTGGATGATGGCAGAGTTTGTGGGCGCCTTTAACTGGTTGTCCCAGAGGCTCTAGGCATCCACTGTACGGCAGTTTGTGAGCAGTGATCCCATGACGTCAACCGCAGTTTGGACGCTAGAGGTGGAGGGCATATGCAAGCTTGAGGCACTGCAGAGGGCTTGACTGAAACAACCAGTCGAAGCCAGGGGTATTTTTTGTCCGCAGATATGGTCTTTGGACTCTCCTCAAGGGGTGGAGGATCGTTAAACTGGGGAGTTGAGCTGTAAGCGGCATAAAGGTTGCTATATTAAAGTATATCACGACTTTAGGAAAATGGAACCAATGCCTACTAACTTGATTAAATAGACTTACCCCAAAAAGACGAGTAGAGAGCAAGTGACGAAAACAATCAGCCAAACAAGTCCAGCTCAAATAATGAAATGAGTTGTTGAAATTCAAAAACAATAAGAAGAGTGTACTTTCAAGTCAAAGAGGGCTGATAAGTCAAGAAAGATTACAGTGACTAGGTGAAATTATTGGAACTAAAGTGAAGCGAGCGGGAGCTGCGTGTTCAGGGTCATTGAAGACCATTTGTTATAGGGGCATTTGAGATATTCAAGAGCAAAAATGTCCCTGTGAGGAGACCAGAGATACAAAGTTTGACCGGAAAAATGAACGCCTGAGCTTCATAAACGGTAGGTGTCCTTCTCCGAGCTTTAACTGTCAGAGAATATGAGAGGCCAAAAACAAATGAACAGCTTTGAATCCAGAAATAATGAAGGTGGTAGTATGACGTTACCGGCAAAGACGAGGGAGAGAGTAATAGCCATTTCTGGCTTATTAACCATCGTCAGCCAGCTACACCCAACCCCAGGTGGCACCCAGACGAAGCTCGAACTCGCGACCTATTAACCATTAGGTCAACTCTAACCACTGAGCCATGGTTTCGTTGTCTTGCTGATTTTGATTGAGAATATTAACAATGGTAGATAGACGTTACCCGATCGTTTACAGGACTCACTGTTCCCATTGTGTCTTGGCGCTCACACTCGAGCCCAACCAACAGCCGCACTAATCTCTCTTTGATTGGTTTCCTCGTGCCCATGGAGACCAATGTTTAAATTTAAACTCCTTGACTAGAATTCAAACAATATTTTTTTTACGAATAATGGATATTTTTTAAAGCCTACACTCTTTATACCTGTACATACAAACACTCCTGTGTAGGCACATAACTTGACCGTCGACAGGAAAAAAACACCCCTGGACTTGTTCAGACAAACCTTTGTAAACATGTTTACACATGTACCAACGAGGTCACTCTTTTAATAAAAAAATGACAAATTACCAACAAGCTGTCCTCAGAAGAAATGGAATCGTCCGTTGCCTATTCACTTAAAATAAGGTGAATCAGAAAGTCTTGTAGAAACACGATCACTTTGAATGTAGCTTTTGTAAACTACAAAGATATTTAAGCATCAAAGAAAGCGCACGACCATATGCTCTGAACACCAATGTTGGAAGTAAGCGAAAATCTTTCCGTTTTTCATCTATTAAACTGACCATGGGCAATGTAAAAGTAGGGTTCGTTCAAGATTGGGTCAGCAGATTACCTACAACTAAGTCCTTTCATGAGATCCGTCAGCGATTAGAGCACAACGTGAAGGTTTGCACGGATATCCGGCAGTCCTTTTTTCAGTAAGAGATTAAGGACCTACAATAGACTCCATTTCTCATGAAATGTCCACACATATTCTCAAATGCTTATCAAATGATTATCGTGATATTTGCAGTCACAGTAGACGGTCGGCTTTTCAAAAAAACTTCTTTCTGGCCGCCCGCAAAATTATACTCTATAAAAAAGCCGATTAAGTAGTATGCGATTCCTCGAAGAAAGGGTATCTCTTGGTATTTTAAAAATTTACTAAATTGCTGAATAGTGTTGAACCCTACCGGCCGTAACAGTTGAATTGACGGTTAAAAACTAGATGCTTTATGCATTCTGTGCAGGGAAAAATAAAAATTTTCTCTACAGTATGAAAAAGAGGTAGCATAGTTCTCATATAATGTTGAAATGGAATTGCATAATGTTTTATACATTTTAGGCAACATGACTAAATTGACGGATATGATGTATTATGGATGATCATTTAAAGTTCTTTAAAAAGCTCATGATAAGAAATTTTTAAAACCAGTAAATACCATTTCTTTAGGTAAAAAATGTGACGAAGACACAATTTTCTATCGACCAAGTACAAGAAATAATATGGTTGTATGTGTTTTCTGTAAAATATATTTCAATTAAGAAGAGCATCGAAATTAAATGAGAAAATCGCATACTACTTAAGTAGTCCCTTTTACAGAGTATACTTTTTTCGGGGCGGTCAGAATGAAGCCGGCTTCCTGACATGACTGACATATTTTTGGATGAGGCTGCACAATAGTCAATATGACAACTTTAACTTAAGTAAGGTGTTTGGATCGAAAAGAAAGTTAAGAATTTATACTGTTAAGAAGCCGACTTAACTGAGTTTACAAGGATGGATAAACTTTGCTTAACCCTTAGGTATGCATTTTTGGCTGCTAGTCAGACTAAACACCCAGTTATATGATAACCTTCCTATAAACAAATAATGCGGGAATCGTAAGCCTTCAATTTGAATAAAGTAAAGATAGAATAGGTCAATTGGCAATTCTTAACGTCCTCTTTAGACTCACAATTTAATTAGGAAGCATTTTTATATTAATATGCACCAAAAACTTGGTGAGGATGGTACATGGCGTTTTATATCACTAATTGTTTAAACTAAAGCTATATGGTCGTATCTTCCGACAGATAGTATCGAGTATAGCAAGTGCAAGAAATGCACACCTGCTTAACGTGCACAATGCAAATAACTAATAACAAAGAATTCCATATTTTTGTTCCATCGATTACCTTCTGACATGTTTCGGATGATTGAAACAAAGTAGAACGCAAATTTCAAGAGTTTCGCAAATAAAGTGCTGCAAATCTAAGTAAATACTCAGCAATCGCCCACACGAATGCATGCATAATTTTTTATCCTCGTTTAAAAATGACATTGGTTAGAATAATGGGGATATCATTTCAGAATTCTGAAACAGTGTTTTAGTACGCAGATCCCTGGAGACGTTAGATTTACGTAAAATTCATTGAAAAAAATAGCGTCGATTTTTGAAGAAACAGAAGTGAATACTAAAAGTATTAAATAATATTCACTAATTATTAGAAATCAAAGAATATGTAATTTCAGTGGCCCATGGTAATATTATATGGGTCTACTTACATGATGCCTACTTCACTTCCAAAAGTGTATATATTTTTCGCTGAGTTCGGCCAAAAATCAAACGCCTTATAATGAATTGTTCTGGCGGTCCACCACTGGCCGGCACTCATTTCGAACATGTATGTACCCTGTGCATCGGATTGCCTCCCTGCAAACGTTTAAAAAACATCATTTTACACGAGGTTTGACGTCCTATACGCAAGATTGTCGAATGAAGTGAACACCGCCTTCCGTCTCGACCGTCCTACATTGTATCCTCGGAAGAGGAAAAAGACCCGAGAACTGGTGTTGTTTGTTAGCGGAGGTTGGTGACCAAAGTCAGGCGTCGGCTGTCCATAGGCTCCACACACCAATGCTCCAACTGCTCTCACACATTCACGCGCTCAAACCCTGTCACCACGCGACTACCCCACCTACACATAAATCATACACAAATCCGTTTTACACCACCAAAATCAGACCCAGAAGCCACATGTCTCACGTAAGTAAGAGGCGTCCTCTTTGCCCCCTGCTCTATGACGCCTCTATAGAGCACTCACTCGGGCAGTGGATTAGGGCTTGGGAAGGGGACGCTTGAGTGGGATAGACTCCCCAGCACATTTTCCTCAGCATAAACTGACTGATGAGCCTGCGACTATCAAGCAGACGCGACACTTGGAGGTTGCCAAATAAGGATTCAACTCGAAACCTCCCTGTCATTCTAGTGTGCGTTTGTGTTGAGTAGACAACTGGTGTACTGACTGTAATACCTCCTCCTTAATGTGGCCTCTAAAGAACCCACAAAAATGTAAGGTGTGGTCTGCCAGCTCCTTTGGGGCGAGGTCGTGTACGTAGTACGCGTAGACGAGGTGACTAGCAGCTGCGCCCACTTCCGCAACAGAAACGTGACCAGCTCGGACGGTGGTATGATTGTGGGTGTGAGGGTTGATAGTGACGTCGACGGTTTAGCGCATTTTCCTCACTATTAACAATCTGACGCGCTTGAAACTATCACGGTGCGCTAAAAGCCATGGGTTGGAAGGTTGCCAACTGACGGGATGACTCGGACCACATGGTCAGCCGAATCTGTGTTTTGTGTGGAGTTGCTGACTGGTGGAATGAGAGTCAGGCTGCAATGGCTCCTTCTTATTGTGGACTATATGGCACTCTTACTCAGTTGGTACCCAAGCCACCCCTCTTTTGTGTCGTTGTGCTCTTTTCCGGTGTTGTACCACACCGTGTGGGCCTGTGCCCTCTCCCATCTCCGGTCATCTTGCCTCTGTCTTAAAACCAGGCTTAGATTGGGGAGGAGAAAGTGCGGTAGATGTAGCGCAAGTTTATTATCACTTTAAACTAAATCATGCGCAAGTCACCGTCCCTGCACCACCTGGTGTGGAGCATATGGTGGACATTGTCGGACTACGATGGTTGAACTGACGTGTGAGTAGCCAGACCCTATAGGTGGCACGCGCAGACAAGGTCACTTGCTACGTCAGTCACTGCAGCCATTTCTCGCATGAAAAAAAGGACTGACACGGATGGCGGACTGGTACGTGGAAGTGATGAGAGAGAGACAGAGTGGGTTTCAATTTTCTTGGAACATATTCCTAGCAACAAAACAATCTGACGCGGTTTTAAACTCTGTGTTGAGGCTTGCAAGGCGGTCAACTGGGTGCTTCTTTCAGAACGGAGAATCTTAATTTGACACTGGTGACACTCGCCCTCACTTTGGATCCAAGCCGCTTCCTGCCTTCTTTAAATCCGGATCAGGTGGTCTGGTGGCACGTTTCCGTGCGGCCTTACGCCCGATTTTGCCTCCGGTTTTCTTGAATGCACCTTGACATGGCCCCCAGGGAGGTAAGAGGTAAGAGCTTGCGGTAGATGCCATGCGAGTCTTTATAAACTACTGCACACCCTGTTGTGGGCACACGGTGGCTATCGTCGTAACGAAAGTTCAAATTGTCGTTTCAGGAAGTCAGTTCCTGTTCCTGCCATTAAAAATAGAGTCTAACAGAATCGTCGAACATGTGAATGATGACAGGCTCCTATTATTGTAAACAACGGCCATCGGTTATGCGCTGCTGGCATTCAAATGGAGAATAGCTGTGAGCTGCGAGCCCGACTAAAGCCAATAGCCAATTATCTAGCGTTTGATTGAGGATGAATACGCAGACGCTTTATCATTTTGAGCCTCCGAAGTCATCGTCTGTGATTGTTCGCCAGATAAAAAAATGGACAGATCAAGGGAACTCTTTTTTACCTACATATTTTTGTATTTTTAGAACAGAATGTTGACTACTATCACCGCTGAACTCTTCATTCTAACTCTACCAAGCTTATTGTCAGGCAGTAAGTCAGTACTTGCTTTTATCATATAAAATTGTTCTTCCTTGTTCCCTGTAAAGGAAAGAGTCGCCACGTCGCGAAGGTAAGATTTCTGGAGTGACGAACAGAGAAACTGAAGTTGTACACCAGCAGAGATTTGTCTTCTTAATGAAGTTTCAAAAAAACTTGATAGGCTCTCTATTTTCAAAGCATTTGATGGTGAAAATCAAAACGAATGTAAAGTGGCTAGCCAAGTTAGTTGGCCTAGGACAGATCTATTTTAATTTCCAACGCAGACTCAACATATTGAGAGCTGCTTGAGAAGTTTATTGGCCTGGCGTTTCGGATTCTTACTCGCACACATAATCAGAGACAGTGACAGATACAGTTGATAGACGCGCAGGGCAAGCATAATTTAAAGTACGTAGTGGCTACGTCAATAGTCGTCTGCGCCCTCCCTAGATGATAAGTTCCCCTGCTCATGCAATGCTTTAGCACAGAATCTGGAAACAGGAGATCATTGCGTTTGCCGGGGTACTGCAGACCTGAGACCCATGACTCGAGCAGCTCGAGATTCACGCGATTATCAACTCGTGCGAAGATTTCGGCCTCGGGAACCTTGCAAATATGGCCGGGTCCCGTCAAGTGAGCTGAAACATGAAAGCTGGCGTCTTTCCTCATCAACACAGCTGTGAACTCAGTCATTCGCGTTCGGAGTATTCTCCCATTATCTCCGATGTAGTTACTTTGTCAAAAACTGCACCAGATCTGATAACGATGTCAGAAGTTTCCTGCAGTGGCAGTGGGTCTTTCAGCCTCATGAATCGGACCCTGAATTTCGCTTCTTGCCTTTGTGCAACCCCAACTCCAAATGGATTGCGAAGGCAACTGATGGCTTCCGAGATGGTCTTCACGCATGGGAGAGCTCACCAGAATTTATGGGCGGTTGACGTTTGTCTCACTTATCGATGGTGTATTTACTGATTGACAAAGTTACGCAGTTGGATAGCTGCTTGTGGGGCTTCACGGTCGCTGGCATTATATGTTGATACCTTGATGATGCTGCGCAAAACCAGTGATCGTCAAACCCCACAAACATCATTCAAAACGCTGAGACAGCAAATTAAAAGTTCGTTCGATATTATTTCAACTATTTTGGCCAGTCACTCAAAATTGTAATCGATATTTAGCATTAAAGGCTTTAAAAATAAGAGACGATCAAGCTCTTTGAAACTTTAGCAACAAGAAGAATTCGATTCAATCACAATATCAGTTTCTCAGAGCGTGTCTCCCCCCTACGTGTCAGAAATCCACGAAAATTCGGAGAAAGCAGTTTCTAACGACTGGAAATATTTTCAAACACATCCTTTTGAACTTATTAAAATCTCGTTCATTAAGACATTAAATTGTAGCGGTTGGACAAATAACAATAATATTTATGGATTGGAGTGATAATCTTAAACACCGTGTTGCTATTTTGAGTTTTTTACTATTACTAGGTTCAAACTGCGTAGTGTAATATTATTACAAATGATTACCAGATTACGTAAGCACCCAGGAACCGAGCAGACCAACATCATGTTTATGTGGCAACGCTTGTCTCCAGTAAATGCTCAGGAATACACCAAAAACCCTTTGAACATGTACATTTTGTTTATAGCTGACTTTAACTTACAGTGATGAAAAAACAGCTGCTATATGGAAAACCAGGCCTTCTTGTATTTGAATATTGAAAACCGGGGCGAACATTTACATAAAGACTTTCGTGTTTCCAAAGCTGACTTGTGATGCATTAGGTGGCGTCACTGCTGGACTGTTTGATTTCATTTGTTTGTATTTATAATCATTTGGTATCCTGAATTTAAGTAACTGGTTGATGTTTCTTATTGTCAAAATTGGCAAATTTGGCTATCAACGTTATTTTTTTTATTAAGATTTGACTGAAGTAGCTGATGATAGTCATTTTTCAATTTCCTCTAGAGTCTTGATCATTAGGCGTGTGAAAGAGCACCGGGATCGTTTCAAAACCTGCCACAAGTTTCCAAAAGGTTTCAAACCTTGCAATATCCTCTAGGACGGCAGTTCAATACTGAAAATAGAAGTTTTAAGAAATTGAAAATTGATACATTTAGTCGTGAATAGGGAAGACTGTCGGATAAAATCTTGAGGGAAAAGGTGGTATAGTTCGTTAAAGAGAATGATAAAAACATATCAACGAGAAACCGCACGAATTAAGTCGACTTCACAAAGTTTGTGTTATAGTTATCGGAAACGGAGACTTGTGTATAACATGGGATTTTAGTATGAAACCGTTGACGAGAAAGTTTTCTCAAAAATGAGAAATATGAAATTTTCTAGGGAGCATATACCTTTAAATGGTTTTTACAAAACCATTGTCAAAAGCATTTAAAATAAGAATTTGTCTACACGAAAACGCATTACAGTTTAATGTGGTAAATTGGGAATATTAAACCCACTATCCCCTAGATATAATAGTTTTTTTAAAACTGCTTGTTTTTCTTTTGTAAGGTGGTCACTGGTCTTATACGCGACCCGAGACTGGAGCCAAGAACTGGCCCCTCCTCTTCCCAGATGCCTGCGCTGGTTATCGGCAATCTCCCATAAATTTAGACAGCTGGAATGCCCTGTACTTGGACGAAGGCGAGAAGGTCGAGCTGAGAATCAAGAGGAATGCAGAGATCCAAGAACCAGAGAAACTACAGGCATTGAATAACGGTCATTCACGTGAGTCATTGTTGGAAAGGGACTAACCTCTCACAAGGTCCATGCCGGCAGACATGTTGACAGACTAAATAAAACCCGCTTTCATGCAACGCCAACCTCGAGTTCTGAATGTTTTAAGAAAAATCAAAGAATTCAAAATGATGATTCAGTAAATGTTAAATAAAAGTCTGGAATGGGTTTCTAATCCAAAATGCTTGCTTACGTAGAGGCATAAGATTAACTGAAATGCTGCACGGATTAAAGATATTCCGGTTACGGTAGGATCATTGATTTTAAACAAGCTCCTTTCGTCTACCTACAAAAACTATGCTCTATAAAAATTGACTGCATATATGTTTTGAATTTAGCCTTTGTTTTTTAATAATCTCAAAATCTAATAGATGCTTTACGGAAAAATGCAAAAAGTATGTTTTTTTAACTTATTTGGTAGAAAAGCACCCCGTTCCAATGATTTTTGCATATTAAATCATTAAAATTTACCATTTAAAAACGTTTTAATAAATTAATAAACACGAGGCTTTTTAAAATCACGAAATGTTTATTCATTTTGTATCGTACATGTACCCCTCCTCTTAATGTAGGAGAATGTGTGTCAAAGCATAATCTATAGTGCTTGTAGTTTGGAAGCAGTGAGTGCAAGCCTAATGACAGGTCGCTTTAAAAATTATTCGGGAATGGAAAGGTGTAAAATCTTAAGTAAAAATACTCTAAAACTGACTAAGTAGAATAATGATTACTTATTTCAATTGCTTTCTATTAAATATATTTGAATTTATAAGAGCATCGAAAACCCAAAGAAAGAATGCAAACGCCTTAGTTTGCAATTTTTTCCGGAATACATTTTAGTGCGCGCAGCCGAAAATAAATTCTTACAAGAGCCGGTGTCATATCATAAATGAACTATCTTAGGATTATTGTGTATGGTTTTTAATCTTACAAGCTTAATAAAGTAATCTTTTCAAATCAAAAACCTGTCAGGAATTTTGTTAAATTTTAATGAGATAGGCCACCCATTATAGTAAAATACGATTATATAAAACGAAATGCCACTTAGTTAGATCCGTGGAGGCTGTATAAGGTATTTGTGGAATACCCTTCTTGATGAACATTTTAAGTGCCTGATGTTCGTGGTTGAATGAAATTCTTAAAATGGTAGACTTGGCATTAAATAAATTATCTAAGAGAAAATGTAGAAAATTACGTGTCATGAACCTAAATAATCATTGACCGATATTTGAATGGGCGTTATTGGTGGTTATTGAAAGGGGTTTGTATTCCTTAACTGAAGAATACCAAAGAATAAATTATTTAAAACAATGAAAAGTCCAAAAACTGTCAAAGAAAATAATTTCAGTTTGCTCAACTTACCTTTAATTTAGGGATGATTCAAGCGTCTATTCTAAGGGCTACGAAAAAGCCATTAAATCGAAGTATGTATGCTAGTTAGGCATCTCTGTCCTCGGGCATTTGGGATAGCCGTATCGACATTTATTGTAACTAACAATCCCAATTTTTGCTTAAAATGTGGAGCTGGTCTTAATTCAGATAAACATGCGGGCAGGAGTTCGGCACATCCACACGTGACTTTTAATACGCATATAGGTCTTCGGAGGGTTTGATCAACTATAAAGATGGCAGCATAAGTAAAGACCACATTTTGTCTCTTACCTTCAGTAGTCACAAGCTGCAGTAGTCATGTACATCAAGCAGTTATGTTTGCACAACTTTCTCTCTAATTTCCACCCAGTTTCAAAAGAGCAGTGAATGCAAGAAATATTGTTTATAAAATTTCAGCGTGTACCCGAGTTTAATTAGTCAATGTTGCCTATGTTTTGAATGCGCTCTGTGGTCACAACGTATTACGTGATATCAATGAGTAAGTCACGAATGATACCTTCAATAGCCTTAGACACACCTTTGCTCTACGCCATAGCCGGAGTTCTATTTCCTTACTGTCGTCCACTTTTTGCATTCAGTAAGAACGAACAGACCTTTTGATGGGAATTTCAGTTCAGTTTTAGCAAGGGAAAGGTGGGTGACAACTTTGTACTTTAAGTAGCAACTTGAGACAGTGGGTCACCTTTCCGAATGACCAGTTGGTGATCGCGAATCCGTGAGCTGATTCAATACGCTCATTGGCCTTTATAACTACAGACATATTCGTAAACGGGGTTTTAATAAACGACCCCCATTTCCTCACCTGTGTTCAGCCGAACCTTTATCTGCATGATTGTGAACACATGGTATGTGCCATCAGTCAAGTTAGAATCGTTTACTTTTAAGCCATCGTACCAGGCCAACTGCCTGTAATATTGTGCTTTTCCCTCAATATTTTCGTTGGTAAAGATTAAAACTTGTCAATTTAACTTGCGATACAAAAATGCTATGGGAAAATAGAAAATTCAGATGCGGACAGTCAACGCGGCTCAGTTAATTAGAGTGGAGTTTTTTCTCGTGCCGGCTGTGCTCCATAATATCTCGACTACTTAAACCAATCTGAATTGACAAATGAACCCACTAAAACAGATGAGGTGGTTCTTACTGTAAAGCAGAAGTCATATTTGGTTGGCAAAGTCAATTTTTGCACACCCATGTTGCATCCTCAAGTTAGATTAGGGGGCTTAAATTACACGCATTAATGTCTATTGCGCTGGAAACCCACGATTCATAAATGGGAGCATAGATTACCAAACAAAAATCCCAAAAACATTAAAAGCAATTCTTCCCCAGCTTCTGGATGAAGTGTTGCCAGGTGTTGCTTTTCCACGTATTTTTCCAACCAAGGTTTCTCGATTATTGATTTTTCATCCTCATGCGATGGGCTATCTGGTCGCCTGGCGACATTAAACACGGCCCGGAATTAAAAAATATTCAGGAGCAAGTCCTCCATGTATTGGCTTTTTATTGTTACATTGATGATTGACAACTTTTTCTGCCTATAATACATTTGGAAAGCATGCTTGAAAACAGATTTTCAGCTCAGCAATAAACTCACTTTTGAAAATGTCTCAGTCTCACTTTCTTGCCCATTTTTTACCAGTGATGATTATGGTACCCGAGGATTTGTGGGAGGTTTCCCTTTCGCGGGACGTGGAGGTTACGCATAAGGTGGCGCAATTGCACTTTCACTGGGGACGAGAGAGTGCTTTCGGATCTGAACACTCCATAGACCGCAAATTCTTCCCTCTCGAGGTAAGTTCCTTTTCATTCCTTTCCTTTGACAGCAATACCTGCTTGAATAGGTAACCTAAGAGAAAGCGCAAATCGAGGTTCACAGTCAACTTCAAACAAGTGGTGAGAAATAATCGAGCGCTTGCATCTCGTAATAGTGAACTAGGATTACCGCCTTGCATCTAGGTATCTGATGCAAACAATGTGTGTTTTAGTTACATATAATACGCCTACTGACATTTTATAAATAGACAGTCAGTCGTTAAGTATATTGTTATGAAGTGCTTCTCGGAACTCGCCCATTCGCTCCTATCGGAATATATACGGTTAACTTAACTTTCCTAAGATCAACGTTCCGCACGAGATGTACAGGCAGGTCCTCATTGATTTAAAATTGTGAAAGATTTAATAAAATAGCTAAAAGAATGTCACTGGTTTGACGCTATCCTTCGTTGACTACAATATCGCTAATTTTGATTTTTTCAGACGAAATACTTTAAAATCAGTTTTTTATCAGCAAATATAGATTTGCAGCAAGGAAAAAATGTCACTTTGGGAGATTCGTCGGCCGGCTAAGAGATGCATGGGAATACATAGCCTACCAAACAGGCTTCGTGTTTATTAGGAGGAAAAAGTTCGTATCTTAAGAGCAATGAATGCGTCGTTTTTAGGTTCAGAGGTAAAGATCTGTGTAGAAGAGTGAGAGGGTCGGAAGAGAAGACGAGGAAAAAGCATTCCAATCGATAACTGTCGTGGACTTTGGTTAGGTAAATGCTGAATCTACGTAGAAACATTTCGAGAGAAAGGGAGAGAGAGAATTCAGTGAAAGTGGCAGACGACAGCCATCGAGATGGAGCAGGTGCTGACAGGAGGGTGTTGGGCCATGGCGCAGATTAAATAGATATAGTGCAGTGGTCTTCGCTCTGGCTGCCGCTGGACTACTTAACCTTAATCGCATCGAGTAATCATACAGTGTTTGATGTGCTACTCCAAGCGATTGAAGACCGTCCACGCGATTATTTGAGTAGACTAAACGGTAAAGATGACAAAACACACATATCACTGAGAGTCCTGCTATTGAAGTCAGGTAGAAAATAAAGGTTCCACCAACATGGGCATACGTAGGTGCAGTCTCACGCCGTGGGAGATGCTTCATCTACACCCGACCCCACCTCCGGACTTCTTGACTATGTCTTGACACCGGGCACAGGCGGTAAGGCAAGAGATAGTGAGGTAGATGCATTGTAAGTCTATTATTACTTAAAAACTAATTTGCGCACAAGGCATCGCCCATGCACCACTTTTCTGTGGATCATACAGTGGACATCGGCAAACGACAATGTTCGAACTAGCGTGTGTGCAAGTAAGAAGTTGTTTTTAAAATCAATCTATATCCTATTATTATGGTCGACCCATGGCCCAATGACGGACATGCATTAGGTAACAAAGAAGTTCAGCTTAAGATTCCTATGTTACTGACCAGATAGGATGGTGACTAATTAACTGAATATGTCCTTAGATTTGTTAGACATCGTAATTTTGGATTAGATTTCAACTTATTGGTATTATTGACAGAAATATTCATGAATTTGCCTTAAAGATGCACATTGTTACTCATTCGGTCGCCTATCCGGACCTCCATAGCGCAATGGCTTCCCCAGATGGCCTTGCGGTAATTGGCGTTCTCTTCGAACTGACAAGTGATCGCTCCATGTCCCATCTTTCGAGGTTTGGCAACTTCCTCGATCAGATTTGGGATATTCACCAAGCAGGCTCAGTAACAGAGATCGACTATTTTGAACCTGATATTCTTCTCCCAGAGAACGCCAAGCATTACTTTCGTTATGATGGCTCGTTAACAACGCCTCCTTGCACAGAAAACGTCAAATGGACAGTGCTGAGAAAGCGAAACTTTGTAACGGAGGAGGATGTATGTCTCTGAAGTCTGTGGATATCGCTTGCTATAAGTTTATGCAGCTAAGTAATAGACGGTTTTTAGTTTTTGTTAAATCATCTTACCAACCTGTCAAAACTAACTGATATACCCAAATATTCAAGCTTGCTTATATAATATTAATATATGAAAAATTAGCGCACCACTTATTTATCAGATGTAATATATATGACATTTATGCATAACCAATTGCGGAAACCTCGGTGGCCTTGATGGTAGTCGAAATCACGACAGCAAAGGAAAGGCTTTAGTACAACCAACGCTCTAGCCAACTGAGCTACGAGACCCCACCGCAAGTTGTAAGTTTCATCAAATTTAAGTCAACGTACCCACCTAGCCAACTGCAGCCTATGGAATTCACCAATTCTGGTACGGTAAGCTGTCTAAGTAGGATTTCTTTAAAAATTAATATAGAATCCACGAGAAGGCTACCACGCACGTTTTTATTAAAACAAGATTTTGGCAGGTTTCTATAATTCATTTGACCCACTTGTGAAGGCTCGTCGGCCTCAGTAGGATTCGGCCAACCGAGTTACGAAACCACACCGGGCACCATAAGTTTAACAGCACTTTAGTTGTTACGCACTCAGCCTAGTGCAACGTATAGAATCCACCAATTCTGCCAAAATAGCCAACGAACTAACTCTTTTTAGATAACACGCAATTTCCTGTCTAGGTTTCTGACATCAGTAAATCATTAGCAAGAACGGAATTATCTTAACAAGACACAAAAGGCAAAAGGTAATGCAATGCAAAACTGATGTTCCTGATTTGGTCTCATTTTAAACTTTACTTCAAAACACAATTCACATAGATGAGCCTTATTAACTAGGTCTAAGTCCTTTCAGATGAAGGAATGAAAAGGTCTGCAGAAAGTTCGCTGATCCTTTGAGATCGCTGACAGTTAGGTTTTGTACTCCAAATATTCAATTTATCCAGTGCCTTCTGCTCTCGAGAATCATAATTCCCGGAACTCTCACTTGCAGTTGCCTAACGAGTGGCAGTTCGTCCGTCGCAGTCGGAGGATGTACACCGTATGAACCACAGCAGAGTGGTGCAGGGACGGTGACTTGCAATAGATTATAGTGAGAATAGACTTTCACAGAATCTACCTCACTCTCTGTTTGTACTACCCCATCTCTACCCGGTGTCAAGCAATAGTCAAGAAAACCGGAGATGGGGAGGGCGCAGGCCCACACACGTGCTCCAAAACCAAACAAGAACACTACGACAGAGCTCGAATCCCAGCCATTGAGACCCGACTCTCAGTCTGCCAGGCAACCACTCCGCACACACTGTGGGCTGACCATGCGGTCAGAGTTTTCTTGTCAGTTAGCAGCCTTCAATGTTATGACTTTTAGCCTACCCTTTTGAAAGCACTAAAGGGCGTCAGATTATTTATAGTGAGGAAAATGGGCTGAGCCGTTGACCTCACTTTCTCCCCCACCCCATAATCAGGCCACCATGCAAGCTGGTCAGTTGTATGATGTGACAGAAGATGGAGTGCCTGACAGGGATCGATAACCAGTCTTGGCGCACCACAGCACGGATTGCCCCCTTTGACACTCACACAAATCTCAAAAAAGCAATAAATTCCCATCAGAACACTTCCTTCTTTTATCTGCAGGACTTAGACCTGCGAAATAGGGCTCTTCTATATGAGCCGTAACAGTTGCTTCCAAATCAGCCCTTTTAGGCATTTTTGCACAAGACAAGAAATAGTGAATGGAAAGAAAGCGTCACGGAGCTCAATTCTGTACTGACTGTTGTGTCTTTTTAAGATCGTTCTGTTCTGGCTAAGGATTTGCTGATGAAAGAGACTTGGACAGAGCATTGCTTGTTATCTAAAAAACAGTTATTTCATGGGGAATTTTGGCGGATTTTGATAATCCATTTGACCAATTGTGAAAATCTCGGTGGCGTCGGTGGCATTCAAACCCAAACCAGATGATTACCAGGCATAGCTAATTATTTGGGGATTTTGGTTGAATTGTTGGATTCCATACGCTGCAGTAGGCTTGGGCGGTTAACTTGACCGAAGTGTGATTATACACATGGCTCCGGGTGGGCCCTCGTTGCTCAGTTGGCTAGAGCGCTGTCTGTGCTAAAGCCTTCCCCTATGCGGCGTGGGTTCGAATCCTACCGAGGCCACCGCGAATTTCAAAACTTGGTCAACTGAAATTATTCTAATCAACCCAACCTCCCTTTTTCTGAATTTTTATGTAAATTATGAAGAGAAAAGGAAAACTGGGCAACTGGTCTTAAACAAATGTAGAGGTCTTACATTTTTCCCTTATGTGAGAGTAATACATTTGCGACATACATGAATATAAGGAAAGGACAACTCAAGAGAAGTTCGTTGTTTTGAGAATCTATCTTTCACTCAATGTCGGAAAGTCATCACACCTCGCTCATACCGGATGCGACTATTTTGAAGGATCGAGTCACATTGGCAGGGAAATAATTTGCGTCCTTGACGTAGGGCTGTTCAGCTTTGCTTAGCCGTCGACAGCTCAGAACGTAAGTTCACGCGTACGTACAGTTTCTGAAGAACACTCGGACCTGATCAATTTCGACTCTTTATGCGAATGGTTTACCATAGTGAGTTCTATGTTGCCGATGCAACGTTTATAAAAGGATCAAGGGCTAATGCTTTTATGCGTAAACCCAACCCTTTTCTTTGTTTTCAATTAAGCTTCGTTTATGTGAAAGATGAGGCCATGAATTTAGTAACACTTGTGTCAAAATTCTGATGCAGTAAGCTGACTGCTTAAGCAGAACCTTCTAAGCAGTCATTCTTGATCCATCAAATGACTAACAGGCGCACGTTCATAACAGGCGATTTTGGCAGCTTTGTGAAAACCACCGGTGGGATTTGCATCCACGCCAGCAAGGGAAGGTTTAAGTACAGAATCTATTTTTTAAATGTTTTGTATAGGAAATCAAACAGGCTAATATATCAGCTTTGTGTAACCGGCACGAACCATGTACTTCATGCACTCAAATTTCAGGGGTGGAGCTACCTAGTGGCAATGAAAAGGGTTTATGAAGCACTTTTTACAGCAGCCAAATTGTTAAAACGTCTACTATCAAATTCGTTTTTTGTAGAATATTTACGTTAATGTTTTTCGTTTGCTAAACTCAGCTCAACATATTGAGATCTGCGCTTTTCGGTGAGAACGATGTGTATTCATATATGGAGGACAATTTTCGGCCGAGATTGCCCTTGAACCCAACCGGAACAGTTGAAAAACGCAAACTTTACAAGATATAAGCCTGTTTAACATACCTTGTTGATGGAAGTATTTGAAAAACTTTCATATTTCTCATAACTTCAAGTACCATCTGTTGTAAATCATGAAACGTGATTCGCTCAGTTGAAAATGTTATAAAATTGTAGCTTCCTTTTTTCTGCCAACGTATCTGTTTTTCATTCCTGTTTTTATATGAGGTCGTTGATAACATTCTAGACTATAGTTTTGAAAAATGTACTCGGATGAGGGATGCATGACTAGGCATAGCGATTTTGGTGTCACGTACAAAGTTCTCAAAGACACATAAAAGCGAGCGTTACTAATACTGACGGGATAACGAAATACGTTTTGGCGTGCAGGGCACTTGGCGTATCGAATACAGCACAAAGAACTCCACCTATTCCAATGCTGAAAATATCTGAAGAATGTGATTGCTGGATGTCAGCCAAGGTCTGATAATATAGCTGGGCTATTTTTTGGTCATATACAGCAAGTTTCTGAAATTGTGAAATGGGTAAATTAAAAAAAATGATCAGAAAACAATTTTTTTGAAGACATTTGCCCAAAGCAGCACGTTTCAGACATGCTTAAGCTCTGTCTTAAGAACTATTGTCAATTCGATGGCAAATACTATCAAAAAGTTAAGGGCACCCCAATGGGCTCTCCAATATCGGGGCTACTTGCCGAATTAGTCTTACAGCGACTAGAAGAAGGCGTATTACAACGTTTTCAAACCAAAGATGTGGCTCCGCTACGTAGATGACACATTCGTTATCATAAAGACTTGTGACGTTGAGCAATTGCACCAGAGTCTGAATGGAGTCTTCCCGACTATACAATTTACACGCGAAGCTGCAACAAGAGATACACTACCATTCCTAAACGTGAAAATACAACGACTCAGTGATGGTGGACTCGCAACAAGCGTCCACCGAAAGGACTCTACTGCAGAAATCGTGCTTAACTATGCAAGTAACCACCCTGCGGCCCACAAAAGAAGCTGTGTTCGCACCCTTTTCCATCGGGCCTTCTGCTATTGCAGCAGCGATGACCTTCTTAAGAAAGAACTATCGTATTTGTATCAGTTCTTCCGGTCCAATGGATACCCAACGAGCTTCGTGAAAAATTGTCTTCGACGCCAGAGAATAACGCAGAACCTTGTTTCTAATGGAGATATAGTGCCACGGAAATTTTATTCCTTACCTTACATGCAAGGTGTTTCCGAAACAATCTCTCGACAATTAAGTCACTTTGGCATCTCTGTCACCCACAAGCCTGCGTCCTCCATACGCGCAACCCTATGCAGAGTAAAGGACCCCCTACCAAAAGAACAATTAAGCAATGTCATTTACCGCATACCATGCGCCAACTGCCCTTCTGTTTACATTGGCCATACAGGCCGACGTCTTGGGACTCGCATCAACGAACATAGCTAGCCATTCGCCGACTTTAACCCTTATCACTCGTGTTTGCGCACTCCATTGAATGTGACCATCGCTTCAATTGGGACGGTACCGACGTGATCACCATGGCCAACACCAAACAAGCTCGAGAATTCCTCGAAGCTTGGCACTCTAGCACAGCTAGCATTAACCGCCACGTTGACCTAGATGCTCATTACGAAGGATTACGTGCACGATTTACTAACGAGTGCCCACCCCCTAGCAACGACTGCTAATCCTTGCGGCTTTTAATCTCACTCGTCGCCAACCCCCCTTCACATATGGTGAACCGCAATTAAACATTCCGATACCTCCAACCAACGCAGTGACCCGTAAATCCAACCCGGAACCATGATCGTTAATTTAGCCGGCCGTAGTTACTCGCCACCCCCCTCCCGCTCCCAATTAAGCCAATGTAATTGTTCTCTCCTCACCTCCCCCGTCCAAAAACATGCCCCGATTATTGGTCCACCCGCCACCCACTCACACCAGCTGTTTGTTTGTCACCATCTGTCCTGTCGCGCCACTTCACTTTCTCCTCTGTTCATTTCGCTTGACGACGGGTTGGTGTCACCAACTTGATTTACGAGTAAAACTCCATTTCCGGAAGAGAATTTTTCTTTTCATATATATATATGGTAGTTGGGCGCTCACCTTTAGGTTACAGGACTTACTCGTCCCGTTGTGCCTTGAGGTAAACTCTAGAGCCCCGCCAGCAGCCACAGAGCAGCTAGTGATATAGGCAGAATGATATTACCGAGAAAGACAAGGGAGACTTGAATGGCCATTTTTGGCTTATTAGCCGTCATCAGCCAGCCCTACGCAACCCCAGGCGCTGCGGCGCCCGAGGCTCGAACTCGTGACCTGTCAAGCAGAAGTTCAACGCTCTACCCACTGCGCTACGAGCTCGTTGTAACAGAAGCAGAATCATGCTACCGCCACAGCCAAAAGAGCTTGAAATGGTCATTTTGGGCTAATTATCCAATATCAGCCAGTCATGCCAAAGCCTAGGTTTTGCAAGTCCTGAGTTTGGAACCGCGACCAGCGCCTTGCACATAAAACGCTTGGGCTCGTGTTCATGTCGTTCGCGAAGAGCTTTGAATAACAAGCCGATCGTGCGAGTGGCACCTCTAAGACAGAATGTTGGTAGACAACTTACGGCATTTTCGTAGGCATCCCTTCTTTCGATTTCAATGCAGCCTACTGATCGATTGTATGATTATTCGAGACGCTTAAGCAACTGCAAAACTGCCTGTGGGTCCAAGCTAACAACAACGTACGAGAGGTTGACAGGGATAGCTTATTGAGCAGAGCACAACGATACAGATGGGATACGCACTATTTGAGTTGAATGTTCAGTTAATTCGCCAGAAAGCCTTAATCCAAGACCACTATTTTGAACCATCTTCAACCACCAAGTCTTAGGGTTCATTTACTAAGAAACTCATTCCCAAGGAGAAGAAGTTCAGTTTAAAATCCTAAGAGAAGCATATATTGGGGGAATCAATCGGACCAACACAGTAAGGTACAGAGGGTTGTAAGACTTCATATATTAGCAGATATTTACTGCAGGCTAAGACAAGGGAGACTGGAATGGATTTTTCTGGCTCATTAGCCCTCGTCAGCTAGCCATACCCAATTCCAGATGGTGTCCCATCGGAGGCGAGAACGCACAATCTGAAGTCTAGCGCTCTACAAAATTTGAGCCACTGGCTTGTCGTCCAGCCAGTTTAGATAGAGGAATTTTGTCATTCGTTGACGAACGCTAAACCGATTTTTAATGAAACTCACTCATCCCATTCTGCCTTGAGGCTCACTATTATGCCCCGCCAGCAGTCACGAAACAGCTAACAGTAGTAAAGGCCAGATGAAAAATATAAAGAGCGTTTGAATTCTGATCAACAGGTCGTGGGTTCGAGCCTCTGATGGGGCAATATCTGGGATTTGTGAATGGATAGCTGATGATGGTTAATTAGCCAGAAAGGGCCATTTCAGTGTTCCTTGTTTTTTTGGCTTTGTTCGCCTGCCTCCACTAGTACTAGCCACAGTGCGGCTGCTGGTGGCGCCGATTATGAGCCCCAAAGGCAAAACACGAGTGAATTCCAATGACGATCGGTGAGCATTCATCAACTAGTTCAGATATTCAAAGAGCCTGAAGTTTCCCTCTTTGGTAGTCCTAACTATTTTAATTGTTTTGGGCATAGGTTTACCCTTCAATGGGAATAATATTTGAAATGAAAGTATCTACTCAACTTATCGAATTGGGTTTTAAAAGATTTTTGTACTAATTTCATAATTTGAACTACGTTGCTGCACATGTGACTTTTCGTTTGAAAAAAAGGAGTCCTAAACTAGCGAGTTTTGCTGACTGAAGCAAATTTTAACTGAACTGTACTTCGGAATCGGTCTGATAACCCAATTCGAGGGTATGAAACTATGTGCGTATTTGCTGTCATGATTGAGGAACCGACCAGGCAATCCTGCCATTGCAGGTGACGCGTAAGTAGACCAGACAAAAATGTTCATCTGAGATACTTCGGACGTCATTAGCTAACCGTTCGGGCCCGCAGTTGTGAGACTGCTATCATTGTTTTCTAACCGATTAAATAACTAGACTTGTTAATTTACGATTTTTTAAACGTCAAAAAATCTGTTTTGCGGGTATTGGAGCATACGCGCACCTCCACGTCTCATTAGAAAGGCTGCAGTTCTTTCTCAAATATCCACCGGAAACCTTGGACCAAATTGAAATGGTGCTTATTTCATGCACAGGGTAATCTCAAGAACCCTATCACCAAGAACGAATTTTCGGCACAAGTGGTTTTGATAATCCAAGACCTATAAGCTTCCGATCACTTCTGACACTGCGACTGCCAAAGGAACTTTGATTTCATTTTTAAAACTTACAAAAACGCATATGTTGGATCTGGTTTCCGGACAACAGGACGTAAATCCAGGGTCGATATAAGACCAAACATCTCGCAGTTCGGATGTTTACGTCAAAACTGACCAGAGGTTTTTCTTTCTGCTCTCTGTCCGGAAAGAGGAACGAAGTTTCGGAAACAAAAGTTGGACAGTGGGTTTTGCGTAACATAGTACAGCGAAAACCGGTCGTGGTAATTTGATGGCAGTGCTTGTGTGCAGGTGGACAAAGATCAGCCGCCAAGCAAACACAGCAGGAAGAGAATTCAGTGCAAATAAACTAAAGAGAAGCCCACGACCCAGAGACCACATGCAACCTTCTTGTCACCAGCTAAGGAAATCTCACCTGCCTCTAAGTGACGTACCCAGATTAAACGATAAACCAAGAAGGGCATATGTTAAGTCTGGCGACCACTACGTTATACGGGTAGGATGTTCGAAACCACTGGTCATTTGCTATACCATCTGTTGAAGTACATCTTAAAAACGTCTGAGATAACAATCATGTAAGAACCACAGTCAGAAAAACTGAACCGCCCCTTTCGAATTTACTGAAATTCGGCTCAGCATACCACGTATAATTGGGCAATCCTCTAATTCACGCCCAAAAAACAGAAATTACGCTAGGGCCAACTGATAAGTAGGCTTCAAATTTCAGGCGTGTTTGCAGTAGTTTAAGGTAAGAGGGGTATAATTACATCATAGAAATTCCTGACCTCTTATTCAATTGCATACGGTCATTGCTTATTATAGAGGAGCCTTTTGCATGAAAATTTACTGGACGCGCAGAGCCTGTTTCCTGAATGATACCATTGACGTCCATTGTGAGCGGATATCTTCATGTCAAACCCCGAGCAAAAATGTAGGCCAAAACATACAGCAAACCGCATTATATTGAGAAAAGGTGGATGGAATTTTCGCTGTGGTCAGCAGCTGAAGACAAGGATATGATCAAAAGAAATTCAAAGATCACACAGCTACAGCACGAGCAGAACGGCATTTAACCCATTTTAGACGTTCTTGTACGCAGACGGGCAGATGGTTTCCGTTCAGAGCTCCCTCTAAAGAAAATAGACTTGAAACGGTGCATATATGCACTTTATTTTTCGCTCCGATTCAGAGAAAATAACATGTGTTTTCTGTGCCTGTTCACTAGAAACACTAGGATTTGTTCCCCAGATACGATCGGTGATGAGATAAGTTTTCGATGAACGTCTTGCTTGGAAACTTGTATCCGGAAAAATTAATCGATCCCAGAGCAGGATGTTTTGCCGAAAATAACGTGCCAAGAAAGCTGGCGAGCAGCTGTTTCCCTTTCAAGGTTGTCAAATTTGATAAAGCGACGACTTCGATGCACGACTGGACGAACGCACACTGCTTCTAATTTCTTGAGCATAATCAACAAAATGGCTATTCCAGTTAGACCAACCAAAGATCTTCTGCCTATGCAGACCAAAGCAAATTGCATTTATGAGCTTACACGTAAGTGCGGACGCAATACGGAGAAGAAAACGGAAAAGAATGACTTACCAATAAGCAAAGTCAATAGGCAGTTTAATAAGAGATCAACACGTTTTTTTGCGTCACAGTTTGCCTTGTTCAAAGCCATTCCGAGAAAAGTATGGTTCCGAAGGTATAATATTGGCAGTAGACTTAATGCTTGGAAGCGGTAATAGGTATCATTTTCAATTTAGCTCTATTCCAGCGGAACAGGTCTGCTCCTGCAGAGGGTAACTGAAAGAGTCCGCGAAAAGACAGTGATACGCGACACAGCAGTGGAAAACAAACTCCGAAAGCTGCCTAATCCAACCACACCGAAAAATGACAAATTGGTGCCAAACCTGTCGTCAAAGGAGCTGACAGAGGATCAAATGCAGGTGTTAGGGCACGAAGCCTAGTTCAACACAGTTGATGCCAAACATTTTAACATGATTGCAGAGGTGGAATTAATCATCCTTCAGACAAAAGCGACAAATAAGACAAATAGCCTTATCCGACATCAGGTGTTATGACTGCTTATAGCTCACAGGCCACTCGAATTGCTTTCCAAGGTTAAACTTGATAAATTAAGGGAACAAAAGATCAAAAGAGACCTCATTAACGTGCCTGCGGACAAGAGGCGTGCCGCAGTCGTTTCGAACGGGATAGACTACCTTCAAAAAACCAGTTTTAATGGAAGGCCACCAGTCCCATATCCCTTTGCAGCCAACGTATAAACGCTGACACGCAAAATTAATGTGACGTTGTTGGTATTGGAAAACTCGGTGCAGTATCGCCAGTTGACCTACGCATGGCGAAAGCCAAAGTCACGACCTTGGCCAGATTCGTAAAGTACACAAAGACTCTACTGTCAGTTCGTTAACACAATCCTTGGAGTGAATTAAAGGGGTTAGAGTCCTGCCAAGTGATGCCGTGTTATCCCTTGATGCTGCGTTCCTTTTTACTTCTATTCTGCAGTACCTGGCAATGAAGACCACCGAAGTACTCCTACGAGACAAATTAGATGAACCAGAGAATTGCAACGGACATTGACAAATCCTCCAACTCCTAAAGTTCAGTCTGCAAACTAACTTCACGTTTGACGGAATAACCTACGAGCAGGTGAAAGGGACGATAACGGGCTCACCGATTCCGGGAATCATAACTAAGGTGGTCCTACAACAGTCGAAGTGGCTGGTTTTCCGAAGAAAATACCATAATTCTTGACTCGAGTGTAATTAAACTCACGGCTCCCGTCGGGAGGCTTTGAGCTCAGATGGATTGATCGTTGGCTGTACTGAAGCTCTCCCCTTACCGGCATGGGTTCGAATCCCACCGAGGCCACCGCGTTTTTTACAAGTGGGCTAAGCGAATTTTTTCAAATCTGGCATACAGATCATTCGCCTTCCGTGTCGAAATACTGCGTCTCGCCAACACCGCATTTACCGAGGGTTTGTATGAAACCAAATTCGACACCGAAATCTCATCAAGACACTTGCGCAGAAATAAATACCTTTCCTCGAAGGGACAAGTGGTGGAATTCAAAGAACATCTCAACGCCATCTTTCCGGACACACAATTTACGATCGAGAAAGAGGAAAAAAACCAGATGACCTTTCTAGATGCCCTCGTCTGCCGCAAAGATTTTCGTGGACTAAAATTCAGAGTATTCAGGAAAGCGACAAACACAAGGCCAATACTGATTTACAAACAGGAACTACGCAAAAAACTACAAACGCAGTTGCGTATGGGTACTAGACCAGCGTGTGGTGATACACTGCAGTGAACCAAACGACAAGATTGCGGAATAAAAAAGTCTTCGACGGGCGCTCAGGATAATTGCTTATGCGCACAACTTCGTCAACCTGTGCCTACGCAAACGAGGTGAGAGACCAAAGCTAACCAGCTTCAAATTTTGGCGAGATCTTGTGTACGTAAAAAATATTTCGGAAGCAGCCAGCCGGCTCCTCACACCCCTTTGTTTTGGAGTTGCACACAAACCGGAGGTAACCACAAGTCGCCAGATCACGAGGCCAAAAGACCCACTGCCGCGTCAAGAAACATATGGGGTCGTTCACGGGGTCTGGCATAGTCGTGGACAAAGCAACTATATCAGGGAAACTGGATGTATACTCTATACTCGAAGATCCGAACACGCAGCATCAGTGAGGATGAACGATGCCGGCTCATTCTACGGGACTCGACCTCACATTCAAGTTTAATGAAGCCGAAATTCTCGCCAGAGGCAAAAACCGTGTGAGCCGCAAACTGTTCGGGCAATGGTTTACCGGCCTTCAATAAATCAAAAAGCGCAACGACCTTCATACTACATGCTGATACTTTGTCTGGAAAAGAGGTAGCCACGTGGAAACGTGTGGATGGTCACTGTTCCTTGTGCAAATTTCGGCGAGCCAACGGGCCTAAAATGGATGGCGACCTTCAACAATTCGACTGCAGGCCATATTCGCACCGCATGCAACCACGGGCAATGAGTGGAAGCCGATAATTTTGACAGGCACACAGGAGCATAGCAATGGCATGGCAGCTGCATACCTCAACAGCTGGCCGGTCAGAAACTTAGCCCAACAGGTGTAACTATCTCTGACGCACTCGGGAGCTTCCAATTGTTTTAAGTATGTGCTGGACTAGCAATTACATCCTATAAATACAACAAAACCATACGCAATCCGATACCCTTATCGTCAACGATTGTGCCAACGAACTGGACTGCGATATTGCCATGTTTGCCGATGATTTCAAACTTTGGCGCGTCATTCAAACTGCGGCTGATGAAGAGAACTTGCAGGCAAACTTAAATCGACTCCAGAAATGGTCAAATGACTGGCTCTTGCCATTTAATGAGAGCAAGTGCAACATCATACGAGTCGGGAAAAGCAATCCTTCGAACCGTACGGTTTACAGTCTGAATGGCATTCCATTGAAAGAAGTGGATGTCCAAAAGGACCTTGGAGGCTTGATCACGCCCTCGCTTAAACCCTCCCTACATTGCGCAAAGGTAGCGAAGTCAGCCATGTCGATTCTGTACCTCGTTAAACGAGCTTTCGCAGCCTTCACTACTGACTGCTTCGCTAAAGTCTTCGGAACATTCGTGCGGCCACAGTTGGAGTCCGCTATCCAAGCTTGGAGACACTGGGCGGCGAAGGACATCAACATCCTTGAAAAGGTCCAAAGGCGAGCAACCAAACTTGTCCTTGTACATGGCTCACAGCCTTATGAAACACGGCTGTCGAGTCTCAATCTCTTTCCCTTGCACTATAGACAGCTTCGGGGGGACCTGATACTAACATTCCGCATACTACGTATCCAGGACTGTTGTCTCGTGCCAGGGGATTTCTTCGAGTTAGCAAAAACAACGAACTTGAGAGGTCATCCTCTCAAATTACGTGTGACTGGAGCAAGGCTAGACACTCGGAAGTCCTTCTTCTCCAAAAGAGTAGTCGAAGCTTGGAATAGTCTTCCCCTGGATGTTGTAATGTTTGGACTCCTTGGAGGTTTTTAAGCGAAAGTTAGATCGATATAATTGTGCGAGCTACAACACTAACTGAAACCTGCAAGTGTGACGTCAGCAAATAAGGCATTTATGATACTACTATCTATATTTGAGTAACATTTGTTTATGTTTGTTATTTTCGTTCGAGGGCTTGCATTCTCCCATTATTCCCATGCTGGGGTCCTCGAGGTCTTCGCTGCTTAACTTATTTGCACACCTTGGTGACACCATGAGTGTTCGCATCAGCTGGACCTGGCGACCGTCGTCCATGAGGTGTATGAACGTTATCCCTTGGTTCGAACCGCAATGGACCGAGGATGATCTAGACATATATTTCCGCCTTTGAAATCCCTCAACGGACTCTGCCATCAGCAAGGGAGAATCTGGCTGATACATGTGACCTCCAAAATGCTCCCCATTGGACCCCCTCCCAAGGGCGACAGTTTTTTTCTCCTAAATATCACCGGGAGTTTCTTTCACTGTTTGCTATTTTTTCAACTATGTTCACACTATGTTGGCCTCGCCAACATATCGAGATGCTATTTTTTTGATACCACAACTCGCATGTACAAATAGGGAATTCAAAGGTGACTCACCTACATCTCCCTCAAATATACTGATACTGATACTGTCTCTCAGGATGAATTCGAGTGAGAATCGTAAACGTCAGTTTACTAAAGCTTTTATTTCAATGAATAAAGTCCACGGAAACATATGCATTCAAGTCGATGGGGATACCACACAATGTTTGCTCTCTCTCTATCTTAAATCATTGCGTTAAAGGTTAAGATTCTCACTTTTCCACGGAAAAGGCCTGTTCAAATTTGCTCAAAAGCCAACAAGACACGCCTATAATGTTGAAATGAGTATCGATTCAATGGGTGGGCTCTCGCAACTGCAAGCTAGACAGGTAAAGGTTGTTGTTTTGAATAGTCCGGCATTAAAAGCGGAATGTGCTGTCAGTTGATATGAACATTGCTATTGTCCAAAGCAAATTTCTTAAAATCAAAAACATCCGGTAACTCAGAAATAACACGGTTTGCATGATCTGAAAATCCTTTTGTATGACAAGGCATGCTCTACTATTGAGCCCTACTCCGTGTCGTTTAACGTTATTTTCTGAGACCTGCCCGCAAGGATGCGGGTGTTTTCAGCGACGTCTATTATCACAACCGCTCGCCCGAGTGT
Organism: Schistocephalus solidus; assembly: GCA_017591395.1. Classification (NCBI taxonomy): domain Eukaryota; kingdom Metazoa; phylum Platyhelminthes; class Cestoda; order Diphyllobothriidea; family Diphyllobothriidae; genus Schistocephalus; species Schistocephalus solidus. The sequence goes on from WEDG01001585.1 coordinate 82,923, forward strand.
TAATAACTACCGAGAATCTGTATAACTGTCCTATGTTTGTAAAAAAATTTACATTTATTCTTAAGGTAAAATGAGCTCTTTTGCAAAATATTAAGCATGCAGTCACAACTGACAGTTTTCGATTGAGTGCAACAGTGGCTGCGTAATTGTTTACTAGATTGGAAATATTTAACTTTTTTGATTTTGCAGAGGTACGTTAAAACCCCAAGCAAGACTCCAGCTGCCCTGAAACTGTTATTATGTGCCTACTTGCGATAATAATTTAACAGCTGTAGAGGGAATCAAAACGGGTAAATTCAAAAATGAAATTAAATGCAAAGGTCATCATTCGCCCCCTCGGGACCTCTTATAGTATCTCCATAAAAAAGCTGGAGGAGAAAATGATGAACTGGCCAGATTGATGAGCGAGACGCCCAAAATCCCCAATAGTAATCTGATCTAGTTTACAATAGGTCATTTTGACTATTATCAGCAATTAAATGCCCTGCCATCGCAGGAGATGCAACAAAGAATTTCAGAATGAACACTGGTTTACTCTCCCACGCTCAAGAATAGGGCATATGGTACCTGGAAGCTCAATATATCCTAAGAGTTTGAACAAATCTGTAAGGTTTCTTTATCAATCTGATGTATCAGAAAGATCAGATTATGTTCAAAACATAATTATTCGAGAGAACACGTTTCTGCCAAGATTTTGTTTTCCTTTGAAAAAACGAAGCGTAATTAAATGTTGTCAGTTTGCCCATACACCCTAACCTAACTAAACAAATTATATGGGAGAAGTGTAATAGAGTACACCCATTTTATGCGTCTTAGTTATTCATTGAGTTTGGATGAATTTTTAAAATTCAGTTGCAGAACATGTTGAATTTATTAGCAGAAAAATCTCCCAAAAACAGTGTAAAACAAAGATAAACTCTAGGAAACAGTTAAAACGTCGAAGCTTTACATCTGGAGGCTTTCTGATTAACACTCTCATTTATCACCAGTGAATGTATCCGACGATGGCTACAAATGCAACCTGAAACGCCATAATACCAAAAATCCTTTTTTCCTCTTCTAAGTACGCCTCTCTGCTCCACGGAAAGACGTATCATGCATGGTCTATGGTATGTGTCAAACTTCAGGAAAAATGCAAAACAGGTACAAAAAATTCACATGGTTAGATTAAAAACAGTGCAAGTCAAGCCAAACTCGAGACAAAGAAACAAGCATGCATGGAAGAGTCTATAAAATTACATGCAGATAGAATTTGTTTGCTTAAACGAAGCCTTATGTAAAGATTCAGATTTAAAGCTACTGAGAAAAAAATTCAAAACGTATGCAAATGAACGCAAGCAGGCTAGAGAAGAGAAGGAAGAACTTCTCAAAAAAGAGACCAGAGGTGGGTTTACACGTTTGCAATCACTCCTAGCGGCATTCTTGAAGTAACGAACGTCTTCTTACGCTACTTCTGCACTTCACAGGATGCAGAGGTTACGAGGCCCTAAATGGGATGGCGGGTTCTGGCTCATTAGCCAGCCAGCCATATCTAATCCCTGGTGTAGAGAGCAGAAAACGATGATCAAACTTGATAATTAATTACGATGCTCTAAGCGGGGTGCCCATCCCAGGTAATTCCATTTCTCAAGTTTCATTTAGCTCACTCTCCTGGCTGACATAAAAGAAGAAAGAAAGGGCTTTCTGGACGCGCAAAACAGGTTCGTTTGAGTCATTTTATTTCGGCTTAATCTTAACCAATTAGCACATTATACCATCTTTTGCGAAATAAGGTCTCCTGCAAATCTGCGCACAGGTAATAATTTTGACGACAACTCTGCGTTCTGTAGTGATGCAAGTTCAAGTTAGTTAGGCTATGCAACCCAGGAAATCTGCGTAGGTTTACGCACAAATAACGAAACCGATCCATGCTCATCGAACAAAACGTTCGATTAAAACTGGATGTTTATAAGTGATGCGTAACTAAAAACTAATTGATATAAATAGCAAATTTTCCAAAGAAAGCGAAAATTCCGTAAACACGAGGAAAAAGAAAAAAAGTAAGATAAATAAAATGTTTGAAGTATGTGAAGTCCGTACGCGCAAATAACAGAGTAAATAAAATAGCAGAGATCGAAAATTTCCTGAAATAGCTCTTGTTGCAGCTTGTATATAAGGAATGAATGAATCGATGAAGTGCAATTGATTCTCAAACTGCCAATATTTTTAGGCCCGGTTTATAGAACGTTTTCATGAGTATTTGGCGCTATTTATAAGCTTTTGTAGTGTCTTAAGTGTATTTGAATAAAACAAAGACGTTTTCGCTTGATTACACCGGCATAAACGTCAAAAATAACAACTTAATTCAGGTTACGGTTTGACACGCCCATCAATAACCAAAAACTGTCAATACATTTAGCATGCGTAATCATACACATACAATCATACATGTAAGGAGTCCATATTTTCAGTAATAATATTAACCTTTTTACTACCAGTGCAGTCCCCTTTCTCAAGGGTGTCCTTGAAGTGTAAATGACTATCTTACTTTCTTAAGCGTTCTCAAAGAGTGCCAGAAAAGAAAGGTTTAGTAGTTCATGGCTATAAAAAATTAAAACTAAGGCAGTTTTTAAACCCATTCCCAAATTCAAAATGTTTCAGCTTACTCGTCCATTTTGGCCAATATATTTAATCCCACCCAAACAGGAAAAGCATATTGCAGGAAAAATAAGGTCGATAGCAAAAGCTAAAGATGAATATTTGAGAGAGAAAGAGAAGAATATGATTTATTTTGAAGTATCATTCAAAATTCTCAGAACAAAAAGAAATGGCTCTATTCACTAACAGAATAGGACAAGTAAACATAAAAGGCAAGAATTAGAGTCAAAATGGGCATCTAGTGGGGAGACAGTTACAATCTCAGCTTCTGTATTTCAGTCTCTGCACACGTAGGTTAGCGTGCTAGAAATGGCAAAACAGAGCTCTGATAGGCCGATGTGTGGCAAGTGATATGGCGAAAGCCTAGGCACATGGAATGGGAAGACTTCACGGCAATGTACTCGGAGTGAAGGGTATAGGTAACATCATCAAGAATTCGCTCAGCAAATTGTTTGACTGTTGTGAAGTGCCGTTTTGTTATCAAATCCACTAAAATATGCTCTAGATCAATAAAAAACTTTGCTCATAACTGATTGCCTTAAGAGCTCTCTTATAACATATTTCATTTAGAAATATCCATGCGATTTAGCCATTGCTAAGGCCAAATAAACAAGTGGGAAATTTTTACGGATTTTTTTAATTCACCGAAAAATATTGATAATATTTCGGCTGGGAGGGAAAGCCCGCACGTTCTTCTATATATTGGAACTTTGTTTTGCAATCTTGCTTAACGTTAGGCCTATGAACGTCCTTATTTTACCAGATGGTCTAAATATCTACTTAAATTTGGTTAAACCTAATAATTATTGGCCTGCTCCGTTGATTAACTAAGTATTATCAGAAAAGCGACCACACAAACTTTTCTTAAACTACGCTCAAAAATAAAACAATGTATCTTGGTGGTAGGCCTTTTTGCGTAATTGTGAAAAATCCAAAAACTCTTGGTTATTGTGGAAATTTGTTTTAAAGGATTGACTCTTGTCGTAACTACTGCTTTTCAAGGAAAAGGAAAGCTTTTATGTACAGATCAAAATTCTTAACATCAATGGCATCGGGATTTTGAAAATAAAGCTTTTACTTCGCAGTAAAACAATAAGGTAGTAAATTTTGCTCCATAAAAAGGGCATTTAGTGGATCAGAAAAAGGATGAGCCTAACTGCTTAAGTTGTTTTTTGTAAAAGCCCGTAAGCTTAGCGCTTGCCGACTTTAAAGGAATGCTAATCAGAGAATATAAAAAACAGCTTGGAGAGTAAAGCGTGATTTAGTATCCATAAGTTAACTTTTTTGACAGTGAAGGTATAAGTATAGGAATGAGCTGAGAAATAAGCTGAAAAACCAGCTTTCATGACATGCATCTTGCATAGAAGGCCTGCCAGAAACGAAAATGCCTTCCAAATATTCGTTGTGCAGCGCGATCACAGGAATAGCGGCTGGCCACTGGAAAAGAAAAGGCCTCTCCCATGTAATAGTGCTAAACTTACGCCAACTTCCATAAAGGGGTACACATTCCATGTTCTAAACCTTACCAGAGCCTAGCTTCAAAGTCTTCTCTAAACACTAACCATACCTAAGTCTGCCTCTAATCATAAACATACATTTTTTTAACCTTGCTTCAAAGGGATTTGCTCATTTTAAAGCATATCCTCCGAATTCTCTCTTCTACTGCCGGTGTTTCTTATACTTTTTTAGTGGATACGATAACAGGTAATTTTCTGGGTGAATACTCGATAATAGTTTTCCATCCCATCCACTATGAGTTGATTGCAGTGAAGTCTTCCCGTCCCATGTGCCGAGGATTTCGCCATATCGCGGTTCCCCCAACTAGATGTCCATTTTTAACTTTTGATTCTTGCATGATATTTTAACTTATCCCATTCTCTTATGCAATGGAGCCATTTTTTGTAGAAAATTGTACATGTTACTTTCAAAGTAAAGCCTATTCCTCTCTCTGTCAAAGTAAACCAAGCGACTGCCAACAAATGGACTTGGTAAAAACAAATTGCTACAGCTTTGCTTCGTTCTGCAACGATGTGATAGCAAATTTAACATTGGTTGAAAACCCAGTTAATAGGCGTACAGTTGCGGAGAGACGAAGTTTAAAGGTGCACATATAAAGTGTGGTTTGTGTGCTTTCGAAGGGCACATTAATAAAGAGGTCAGCCGCGACTGAGCGTAGCCATTCTATTCACTAAATCACCCTTTCAGTACGACGCGCTTTGTCGCGCAAAGTGTCCTCCGATTTAGGCAAAGAGGCAAAAGAAAGTTAAGAGATATGACACAGTATTATTGTTAAAGTTGTCCAATCTGGGTGAACGCAATCTCCATGGGAAACTTCTGGGAATACGTGGTCTTGGTCAGACCTGGCTCTTAGCAAGAGTACTTAGTACGTAAATCTTGAGAGTTTGTATTTAAAGCTCTCATGTGATGTATCTTCTTCGTCATTGCACACGCACGACGATCTACTTGGCAATACAAAATCTGGAAATCTGCAAATGGACATTGGTGCAATGTCAACAAATTTGTGAATCACTTCGAAAAATAACTATTGCTTCCTTTTAGGGGATGGAGCCTTAAGTCGTTTTTTTTCCAGTCGACAGCAGGAGATCCTGTGACATCTAGGCAGACACCGCGACAAATGCATGTATCAATTGTACCTCGACTTACCCAATCGTAGTCCGTAATGACGTCTAGGGTAGGTGAGGTCACTACACGTGGCAGAGTGGATCAATTTTAAAGAGATCGCTTGAAATTTAAGTTAACAAATCACGAAGCATGCTCACAGATTTTCGTGTACTTCAAACTAAATTACCGAGATCGGTGCCCCACAGTTGCTTCATCCTTGAGCGTCATTTTTCACATGAAATTTGATTAGGCTTTGACTGGTTTAGTTCGGAAACATTGAGTTGAACCGTGATGCATAGAAAGAGTTTTTGGCATCCAACCTTAATGAATAAACATTTTTTTATTATTTTATCGGTAAACAATAAGGTATTCATGAAGAAGGAGACACGATCACTTGATCAAGAGCTTTATTAGTCTGAAGTTTCAGATTTACTCTGGGACCCATCTTCAGAGACATTCGCATAAAATGAGTTCGATACAGAAGCTTAAACTGCAATCTAATAAAGCTCTTGCTCCAGTGAGCATATGACTTTATTTGCAACTACCTCCTTGAAGTCGCCTCTTCGTTTCTGTTAGAAAATGACGAGATTGAGCGTGAACCCAAATAAAAGCAATATTTAACGCACAAACAGCATAGTTAGTAATGCTGCATGGTTTGTTTGACAAAAATGTCCTGCAATACAGCGAGCCCGTGGTTCATTGCTTAGAGCGTTTGACATTTGATCAACAAGTCACGTGTTCAAGCTCAGGGTGGGACACCACTTGGAGTAGGATTTGGCCGGGTGATGACGGTTCATGAGCAGGAAAGGGCCATTCAAGTCTCCGTTGTTTTTGCCTGCATGATTCATCTGCCTTTACTACTAGTAACCACGATGCGGCTGTTGACGGGGTTAGAGAGTGTGTGATAAGGCAGAACGATGCAAGTGGTTTCCGTTGCAATCAGTGAGAGTTCATCAACGTATGTCAATATTCTTGATCTTAACTGGCAAAACGAAAGGCCCGTGGTTCAATGGTTAGAGCGTTGGGCTTCTGAGCAACAGGTAGCAGTTTCGAGACTCGTGTGAGGAACAACTTGGGTTAGATATGACTGGCTGATGACGTACAATAAGCCGGAAATAGGCATTCCAGTCTCCTTGTCTTTGTAAGCATTTTTTGTCCGTCTTGACGAAAATGTTTTATTGGCATGTATATAGCTGCAACGTCCCATAAGACTGATGGGTGTTGATTGGAGTTGCCACTTTCCAGGTTATTGCAGAGAAAGTCTTACTTCAAAGCTGGGATCTGAGATTCCCGAAAGAATGCGCATAGCTTCATGGGATATTTTATCTGAAGTACTTCCCTTGATTTGATGAACGTCTCCGTCTACCTTCAGCTCAATTGGATGGACTGGACGGGAAGTCTGCATACCAGTTGAAAGCTTCTATCATTCTTTCGAGCTGAGCGTTTCTCGTTTGGGTTTGGAATATAAATATGGAAGCAAATTAGTTCCATCAAGCTCCCATGATGGAAGATAAATTTGCATGTCATATGCTGATAACCAAATTCTTAACCAGAGTAATGTTTCAGTGAGCAAGATAACTTATAAGCTTTTGCATTTATGCCATGTCCAACAGCATCACAACATTTTTACACAGGAAGCTCTCCATTCAGCCGTAGTAAGTTGTCGGTGGTCAGGGATCGGAGAGCATGAGGAAGCCTATTTTTAAAGGCACACTCTGTTTTTGAGATTATCATTCCTGTTTAGTTGTTAAAGTTTAACATGTTCTAACGTTTTTCCTGTCCTTCAGCGCATTTTTTAATCATCATTCCCATTTTGGTAAGTCTTTTGTACCATAGGTCTGTTTATACGTAATGCAATGCCTGTAGAGCAAAACTAAATATACTTTCTTATAGAAAAAAACATGCGAGTTCCAGGAAGAGATTCAGAAGACGCTGTGATCGCTGGAACACGGCGTTTATTATATTGTTGTTTCGGGTTATTGCTTAAACACCTCATCAGAGACATTTAGGGATAAGGGAGATGAGTGCAGTATTCATAAGACGCAGACACCAGTTCGCAGATTCCGCATTCATTGTTATTGGTCGAACATAACGCGATGATTGCTCGTTATAACGCGTCTTATTCCTTGCTTGTCAAACTTTCATCACCATTATCGGTTCATGGTGAGATGATGACTGTGCAATATGCCACGCTGTCACTGGAACTTTTGGTCACTTGTGTCCTCCCCACGTGGCTAAGGTTTCTGCGCTGGCAAGGTTTCAACAGCATACGGCACCGCGAGGTCACTGCGCTGATTAATTGACTGTGGGCCAGAGAATCAAGACTCAAGCATTTAACGAATAACGCTGCCACGCCCTTAAAATTGAAAAGTTCAAAATTTTCGCAAGGGTTGACAACTGCATAAACCGTGAACTGAGCCGTAGTTGATAACTAAGCGCAGTGAACTCAAGGCTCCATATTACAGATGTGTCAGGACTTTGCCCAAGCAGAATAATAAGCCACATGGGGAGAACACAGACGGCCAAAAGTTCCAGTGACAGTGAGTCACCTTGCCGAGTCATCATCATGACAAGAATTGAAAACATTGATGAAATTGCTACAATTTACTACTCAGACGCGGAGTTACGAGTCATCATCGCAAGATTATGACCACTAACGATGAATGCGGAATCTGCGAATTGGATAAGACCCCACATGCGGTTGCAAGGTAACTGCTACCTTTAAATACTGCAACCCTTGTGCACTCAACACACTTATCCGTGACTATCTCTGATGATGGTTTCGAAAAAGAATCCGAAACGTTAGGCCATAAATGCCATGTTCCAGACAACATATATTTTTAGTTCATTTTTACAACCTAAAGGTTTAAGTAGCAAAATAGAGTCCTTACAAAACACATCATCTAAATCTCTGCGGACCTTTGATCGCTTATTTTCTCAGATGCGAGAAAACATAAATGCTACTGATATAGTCTCCAATACAAAAATTGATTGCTTTTGAAGACTCGCAATTTCACAGGCGATCGGGAGGCATTTGACTCAGAATAAAAAATAAAATCTTCCTATATTGCAAAACACCTAGCGGGGGCACTACAATAATCTGTGTAAGGCTAAATGGCGCATTTTTGTTCGCTCTTAGCGTACTGCTTTTAAAATAAGATTTTTATTCTGTCACAAGAGATTAAAAAATACAATGCGTTACGTAACTCGTACGAAGGTGTTTTATCACTCCTGGCGCATATAGCAGGATTTTCAATGTTTTCAATCGATTAACCATAAATTTAAATCCTTTTCTATGTACTTATCAAAACCTTCAAAATAAAAATTTTACTAAAAATAATTAACTAAATAAGTGCGTGTTGGACATTCTTTCTAATCCAGATGACCGTTAGAGTTATATAGGTAGACCTACCAAACCATGTAAACTATTTGCCGAAAATGATGAACAATCACATAAATTAATAAACAATTGACCAAAATCAAGGAAAAACGTTTCTTATAACCTACCTCTTCAAAGAGCGTTTTAAGCAAGTATTTCGCTTGTGTTCATCTGCGTACTGTTCGTTTTCCAACGTTGAGTCAAGGTAACGAGTGGGCAATTTGAACAATATCTGACTTATCTGTAAATTAATGCTACATTTTCCACTGAAAATGAGAAAAATCACTTTTCTAACGAGGTAAGACGTTTTTGTTATGTTCGTTTTTAGATTAAAAATGCTCAGCTGAGCCGAATAAGCATACGAAGAGTTTATAAAAACAGTTAATATTTTTTTCTTTCTGTTTCTAAATTTTGAATTTGCGCGACACATCTCAAAGAAATGTATCTTGTAAGATACTTCAAATTTCGTATAGTTTTTTTTGCTTATATCCGTAGCGTCTTACAGAAGCACATCAAAAGAACAAAACAATTTCAGGGTATTCAAACAAAGTATTCCCAGTCACTGTATTTCTATGTTCTTAGGCATAAAAAACATACAGAATTGCAAAATTCGATTTCAAAAATCAATAAAAAGTTGACATTCCTAAAAATAATTTGCAACCAGCTTGCTTCACCTGATTTAAGTGGAGAAAGAAATACTTTTTCAAAACTGCTAAGTTCTTTATGGTGAAAGTCACAAATTAAGATTACTCAACGCGTGCCAATGCAAAAACGTAGGATGGAATATCTGAGCATAGAAGAATGACGGAATAGAATACGACGTTTATTTTTGCGACAAATCTAAGTTTTAGCTATTCATTAAATTATCATTTCGATGTCAAATTTAAATTCTAGAAAATTCGACTGTTACGATTTATCAACATAGTTACCATTTTTTAACGATTTCACATATCTGGTGCTTTATGTCAAAAAAATATAAGCAATTTGTAGTTTTGATCTATAATCTGGAAAGTTTTTATCAAACAATTAAGGAAGATAATAGGATATGTAAAGCACTTTGGTTTAATAGCTAAATACGATATGTTTTAGAAGGACGACCCATTATTTCAGCGCTACGGGAATGAACATTCTGTGTTTTAATCACTGCATCATGCAAAGATATCCATAATGTTGTTTTATTATGATATTTTGTATTTAAAGACCTTGACCTTAATGGAATTTGTTTTATGTTTGTTTTCATAGTCTGACGCTCATTTTCGTTGCCATATATAGGAGAAGGAAAAAATTAGCTGACATTTATTTATTTGTTATGGTTCACTGCGTATATTTCGCTGTTTGTCCGCCGTAAAATCACGCCCGTAAGAGCCCACCGCCAGCATAATGCATTCGCAGTTTTCCCGTGGGATCGCCACTGTTGTGAGCTAAACATTCTGATTTGTGTTCATTCGAACGTTAGTTACTACGGCATAAAACTGCGATTGCAATTATTAGTAATGAAAATGAAAAGGTGGCCGCGTGTCCGTGGAAACTGATTAACATCTTTCACTTCGGAAAATGTATGTTTTTTATAATAAATTTGATATGCTTCTATTTAAACCTAATCGCATCTTATGCTGGATCCAAAATCCTAAAATGTTTGGTTTAGATTCCATGTTTCTTTTCATCAGCGTTTTATGAACCATCTTTTAACTTTTACTCTTATGAACTCCTTCTAAATTGCTGAATACGTTTATACCTACAGGCCGTTATACTGTAATTCAAGTTATCAAAACTATCTGCTGCATATATGCTGCATATGAAAAATCCAAATTACTCTACGCTTTATGGACGAGTTCACATAGTTTGCATAAACGTTTGCAGTGGATGTAGGTCCCATTGTTTATATAAATAAAAGGCAGCATCAAAAAAAGGGACTGATAAGGTTTATTATAAATGAGAATTTAATGGTTGTGAAAAACCTCATTATTAGAAAATGTTTAAAACTAAAAGTACACTGAAAAAACCGAAAAAGCCCTTTTTATGTCGTTGTACTTAAAAGGGGACAAAATTTTAAACACTATCAGACGAGGGATGCGATGACTCATTGAAGGGACACTGAATGCTGCCAAACTAATGTTTTGCACTCCCACCAAGTCCCTACCTATCCCACGAGCTAAGGATGCCTTGCCAGTGCACGTCGCTTCAACTTGTGTTTATGAATTTATGTGCAGTTGCGGATGGTAGCACATCGGATGAACACAATAGCCAACTGGCAGCCAGGTCAATTAAACCCCTGCCAAGGTGGCTGCCAAAGCAGGAAATAAAATTCCACGTTCTTCCATTAATAAACACCTGCTTGACACTAGTCCCTCCGTTTACTCCAAAACATCATTCTGAAAGATTTTTAGGGCTTGAACAACTCGTAGAGTGCCCTTCTTGGGAGTGGCCTATAGAATGCGGGTGAAACCAGATCTCTGTAAACAGTTGGAGCACGTGGTCAGTCTGCGTCTTCCGTGGTAACCTCTAGCTCCTTGATTTGTACATTTCTCTTTACTTTTTTCATTTCCGCACTTTTCAGGCTCCTAATGTTTCAAGTTACTAAATTTATTGATAAGCCTTGCGGCACTAAACCGTTCACCTTGCTTTTTGCAGCCCTTTTTCCGTACGAATTCAAATCGCCTCTATTCTGTCATTCGTAAATTTTGTTTTGCAACAACAGGATGCAGCTAAGAAGCTGTCGCACAATTTGCTGTGTCCATTCAATCCTGCTCTTTTCAGTTGCCTTTAATATTTCGGTTCGGCTTGGTTGGTTGGAGGCCTGCTTATTGTTTCGGTAATCTAGGGGTTAGATAGCCTTCTGAGATGAGGTAATGACATTAGAAGGTGCAGATGTAGTTGCAATCTTCAACCTGGCTACAGCAATACGCCATCAGTCGAAACGAACAAGGGAAATTGCGTTTCACGTGTAAGAGCAACTAGGGTTACATATTTTACCTCAACAAACATACTATTATAGTGGAGCTGTTGTCATTGCTTTAAAACAGATTTCCCAGTGGGAGGGGGTTTATTGTCAGGATATTCAGTTCTGATTCCTTGTGTGGTGGTTATGGCAAGTCCTCGAGCTTCTACACGATCGCACATGGATACGTAAACCATATGGCCTTTATCCTACTGACGCAAAGACATGCATCTTTGCTCCTATTGGCACTATATAAATATTTTTTACTAAGATTCCCGGCATGAATGCCTTGTATGGCCGTCTGTTTCCGTGTCCCCTTTAGGCGGTTAAACAAGGCATCCATACCAGCTTCCCTAACCATTCTCAGGAAATTCCTTATGTCTAATATATTTAAATTACTAAGCACATAACTCTGAAAGGAAAAAGCACTTAAACGCTCATCAGTTTCGATGTCATATATTGACAGGTAAATGTGGTCCCATAAAACTAAAAAATGGGATACATTAAAAAACCAATTTTCAAAAAGTTAGTTGGTAAATATTGAGTGAACGAAAGGCTGATTTTGCCCCTTGAAATGTCAGTTTTAAATAAATATGTATAGCTTAGCGCATAAATTCGGCTGAATTTAGATATTTAATCCGTTAGAAGGCGTTGGGTCCAGCACGCGTTCCAATTTTAGTCGCAGTTCTATAGATGCCCTTGATTTTCCAATGCTATTTTTAATTTTCAGAGAAATTGAATGCATAAGGGAGATTGAATCATTTTCATCACCAGAATTGACATGAAACTGCCTACAAGAAATCAATGGAGTCTTGGTTTTCCCAGAAAAGACAGGAGTCCCGAAATCTCAGTTATCGAGAAACCATTGCAATTCCTAATTACTTCTCAGAAAGCTCGTCTAATCCAGTTCCCTTAAAATTTGGCAAACCGTGCAATGCATCAAGTTCTCATAGTTCAATTCGTACTTTGAGAATTTTGACGGACTAGTGATGAAATATGCATGGCGCTCGACGTGGTTCGGAGTCTCCGACTAACGCGTGTTAAATAAATTTTAATGGCATAAGATAGCCTAACTCAGGAAGTGGTCAGCGGAGAAAGAGCTTATTCCTGCAATACCTGCAAAAGAATCGAAAAAACTTTACTGCGATAGACTTGCAGCGACAGGATGCAAATCAGTTACGTAGGACACCATTTGGATTCAATGTGATTGGGCATGGATTTAACGCATACAATAACTGAAAGAGGCATTCAAAGGCCGATAAGTGAATCACTGAGTAAGTAAATGTTCTTTCAGGAAGGGAATGTGGGCAGAGAAGATGCAGAATGATGGTAACACCCTCTCCAACGTTAAAGAATACGCGTATATTCTTCAAGAATCACACATTTGTTAAGGTTTCGTCCATAAAAAAGGAAAGGCCTGACTATTCACACTTTTACGCAGAGTTGCCGTCTAAAAAAAAACATTCCAAGAAGAAGGAAACGGTTCTTTAGTTGATCTTTGCAATCAGATCTGCACCTAACATTAGCGTCCTTAAAATAGGAACTCGGTTACGTAGGACGTCATTTGGATTAAATGTGATTGGGCATAGATTAAACGCATGCAATAACGGAAAGAGGCATTCAAAGGCCGGTAATTGAATCATTGAGGTTGTAAATGTGCTTTCAGGAGCTGAATATTGGCAGAGGTGATTCACAATGATGAAAATACCCTTTCCTCCGTTAAAGAATAGGCAAATAGTCTTCAAGAATCACACATTTGTTAAGGTTCCGTCCATAAAAAACGAAATACCTGACTATTCACATTTTTATGCAGAACTGCCATCTAAAAACAACATTCCAAGAAGAAGGAAACGGTGCTTTAGGTGTTCTCTGCAATCAGATCTACATCCAATATTAGTGCCCTTCACATAGGCCACCATGGCAATAAATGCAATCCCTAAGACAAATTACTTCAAGCATTCTTCCGTGGGCGTGCTGTTGTATAGGTTGCATGCTAAATGCATGGGAAGATTTCTCGTCATGGTTGCAGATCGACTGGTTATATGCGGGCGTCCGTAGCGCTCACTAAATCCTCACGACCACACATATTCGTAAAGAAGGCTTTTACTGACCACAAGCGAACCGAATTAAGAATTCCGATGGAATTCAGTTTGCAATGTTTTTTTAAAGATAATGGCATGCACAGGACTGAAGCCCGAATTTATAGGAAAGCAGTAATTTGAGTTACCGAAGCAGGTTTCACATGAACCACAAATTGAAAGTTTTACTAACCTCTGCTTGTTTGTCGGCAGAAATCTCCCAAGTAATCGAGTTCCAGATAATGGCAGGTGTGCTTTTTTCAATTTATTAATCCTCTATGTTTAAGAGGTTTGTCTTGCACGTCCAATAAAGGAGAAGGACTCACCTAGTAGAAGAACAAATAAAAACTGATTAACGATCCACGATCGATTACGGGAATCACTCGTACGTTTGGACTTGGGCCTATGAGGCAAAATGGCCATTCCAGTCTCCCTTGTCTTTGTTGACGATATGCAGTTGTTTATGGGGCTCGAAAGTGAACCCCAAGGCAGAAAGGGACGAATGAGTCCCGTTACCGATCTGCCAATGATCTGCCACGAGCCCGTGGCTACATCGTTAGAGCGTTGAACTTCTAATTAACAGGTTGCGGGTTCGAACCCAAGGTGATGCACCACCTAGGGTTGGATATGACTGGCAGCCAACAGTTATTAAGTCAGAGCAGGCCATTCAAGTCTCCCTTCTCTTTGTCGGTCATATCATTCTGCCTGGGAGACTAACCGCTGTTCGATCGCTGGCGGTGCTCGATAGTGTGACACAAGGCAGTACGAAAGGAGTGAGTTTCGTTAGCATTCATAGTCGAATAGAAAACATTTATGACGTAGGATTTAAATATTTAATAACGTGCAAACCAAACTCAATTCACTTTGCCAGTATAAGGATACTACTTTTTTTCGGCTCACTATTGTACGCCATTTGGGGACATTTGAATTTCTCAGTGACGAGTTCGCATGTTTGGCTGCGCCTAAATATTTGACCCAAACGGCCATCTGCATTAGTACGAATATCCAAAGACTAGCTAGTTTAGTGCTTGTAAAAAATACATTATTATGTAGTTAATGATGAACCCCACAGCACAAAATCTAAGCTTGTGGCCAATCGATCTATCATTGTGAAAATCGTAAAGATTTCACTGGTATTTCAAGCACAATCTAAAACGCACCGTAATCCAATACCAGAAAAAAAATTAAATTTAAAAAATGGAATGTTTTTCTAATATACTCAAAATGGTTTGTTTAAGATTTCAACTGAAACTTCTATTTAAATAAATAAGTCAAATTTCTAACGACGTTTCACGTTTTCGTAATCTACCGGTATTCTAAATATCCTATTTCTCAAAAAAGTAAAATTTATTTTTAATATTTTAATAAGTACTTTAAACTTGCTTAAGATTGTTCATTATTATTTCAAAGTGTATTTATCTTTAGGCTTGACAACAGGGATTAAGGTCAGACTGGTTTGAAATGCAAGCGAATTAGAAAAACAGGTCACTAACCCGAATGCGTAACAGTAGACAGTGTAAAAGAATCCAAAAAGATTACATAACTGGTCAGCTCAAGAGTTCTAGGGGATAGGAACGCCACGAGAAGAGTAAATATTACACTGATACTAGCTCAAACCTAAACCTATTACCCTAAAGTTAACTAATACGTACGTTAATGCCAAGATTAACCAAAAATTTAGATCTCATCCTGACCGTTAACATGAAACTCATTCTATTTTCTCTGGAGTTGGGCACATTGACACCTGTTTTGCTGGCTACTCATACAATTTATCCTTGATCCAAATTAGACAGAATCCAATCCTTTATTTTCGCGAATGGCTCCTGACGGCAGATGAGCCTCAGGTGGTCAATTCAATCTGCAAGGTATATTGGCAGTCCTGTGATAGGACTAAACATCCCGACCACATAATTACTAATCACAGTATCTTCTCAATTTGCAGAAGGATTGCCCGAACATTTTGTTTGGTTGAATTAGCCAAAAACGTAGCTTAAAGCCATCAACCAAGGGGTATAGCCATGGCGACTGGGCTAAGAAACATTTTCGCCCACCCGTCAGCTAGCTACTGGCGATAAAGCTACATTGTGTCAAATGACACATGTCACACATAATGATGGGGTATGTTGCTAAGGCTGCAACAGGCAAGACGCAGACAGCTGTTTCAAAGTCGCATAGGGGACCCTCTTAATAGGCAATAAATTGGGATTCATTAACGTGTCCTGGACTAAATGTGTACGTCTATATTTGACGGCTGATGTAAAACCGATCACGCCGTTGATTAAACTGACATCCAACGTGCTTGCGCATATCTTTCAGTGAATTTGGGTGATCTGTAAACTGGAATTGAAGTCATAATCAGGGCCGACATCACTTGAAACCTCGAACAGACCAAGTTGACTGCGTTGGGGCGTCCCAAGAAAAGTGCAAATATGTAGGGTAGACAATACCGGCCAGAGGGAGATCCACCATCGGTCGGATAAGAGATTTACTTAAAAAATTCCCTTCAGTTTCTAGGCCTTGACCTGCGCTTGAAATGTATAGACAAATACAGTCACCTTTGAATGGTTGTCTTGAGATTTGTACCCATAAAATGGAAACGTAACTTATTTTAGACTCTATTCTAAAGTGCATGAAATATCTGCTCTGTTGAAACATTGAATGCAGTAATGATTAGCCTTTAACCAACTTAAATTCAGCGAAAATATCCAGCAACATTCATTAGCAAGCATAAAACCCTCTACGGTCAAAAGTCGCGGACTATTCAATACTGAAAAAGCCTTTTTATATCGTTGTCCTTAAAAGGTGACAACATTTTAAACACTATCAGACGAGGGCTGCGATGACTCATTGAAGGGACATTGAATGCTGCCGAACTAATGTTTTGCACTCCTACCAAGTCCCTACCTATCCCACGAGCTCAGGATGCCTTGCCAGTGCACGCCGCTTCAACTTGTGTTTATGAATTTATGTGCGGTTGCTGATTGTAGCACATCGGATGAACACAATAGCCAACTGGCAGCCAGGTCAATGGAACACCTGCCAAGGTGGCTGCCAAAGCAGAAAATCAAATTCACTAAATTTATTTATTAGCCTTGCGAAACTATACCCCTGAGCTTGCAGTTAAGCATCAATTTTTCCGTAAAAGTTCAAATTTGCGGTACTTTGTCATTCGTTATTTTGTTTTGCAGCAACAGGAGCTGTGACGAACTCTCACGCAATCACTTGCTATAAATATTTCGGATTGGTTTGGTTACTTTCTTATCTGAAAAATAATTCGCTTGCATGCTTTTATTTAATCTAGAGGACAGATCTGTTCAAGAAATGCATTCATATCCTTATCTACCGTGCATTTGGGTTACTTCATTGCATCCATAGGCAGTAATTTAGAATCTCACAAAAAGCGTTATCGATCTTGGTGAGGCCCGCGTATTCTTTCAGCATTCCGAGGGGTAGCAAGCATTCTGAGATGAGGGTAATGAAATTATAAGGTTCTGCTAGCAGATGGAGTCGCAATCGCGATCTTCAAACTGGCTACACCAATACGCCATTAGTCGAAATGAACAAGGGAAATTGCGTTTTACGTGTAAGAGCAACTAGGGTTACAGATGATGTCTCAACATACAGGCTTATAAAGTGGAGCTGTGGTCATTGTTTTAAAACAGATTTCACAGTGGGAGGGGGTTAATTGTCAGGATATTCAGTTCTGATTCCTCGTGTGGTGGTTATGGCAAGTCCTCGAGATTCTACACGGTCGCACGTGGATTAGTAAACCATATGGCCTTTTTTCCTTCTGACTTAAAGACGCGCATCTTTGCCTCTATTGGCCATATATAAACATTTTTTACTAAGATTCCCGGCATGGAGAGGGCCCCTTTGTGGGATCTGGGAAATGGAGCCACCCCATTTGCTGAAAATAGGTGACACTTACGGTAACCTTTAGATGAATAATTAATCCCGTGTCTCAACTTAGACAAGTCCACGGTGGAAAAGTTATTTTCTCCTATACCAGCCACAATTATAGTAATTTTGAATGCAAAAAGACAATCAAAATGACCAAGATAGATTTTATTTGGAAATATTCTTATTATATTGTGATGTTATTCGTGTCTATCTTGACGATAGAAGCAAACATGCGAGTCCCAGGAAGTAATTGAGAAGACTTAGAGGCGATCGCTGGGACAAGAGCTTTAATCTCCTTACGTTTCATATTCAAACGCGAATCCATAATCAGAGAGAGTATCAGATATTGGAAATTCAAAACTTAGGGAGTCAGTATTCATAGGATGCTGTCGCTATGCTACTGTAAGCCTACGGCAATTACCGGCTCCCCCTTCAGCCGTGACTACTGCGCCCTGGTGCGTTAATTTTTTGATGGCCGACATGCGGGACGTTATCCGCTGAGGGTGTTGGAAAGTGGCACGATGCTTTGCTCGGACATCTGGCTCACCGGCACTGGCGTTTGAAAAATTCAATCATTACGCCAGCATCCAACACGAGGGACAAAATTTCAGAGGATAGCGACCCACATGCCAGCCATCAAACTATTAACGCAGCAGAGTGCAGTCATCATCAATGAAGTGGTAGCCGTTAATTGCCGTAGGCATGCAGCAGCATAGCGCACTTGCATCCTATAAATATGGCAATTCTCTGTGTACGAATTACCCGTTTCTCAAACTGTCTCTGAGGATGCGTTCTATATTGAATCCAAAACCTCAGGGAAATAAAGCTCTTGTCCGAGCGATCGTCTGTACCTATTCTTGTCTGGCTATTATACTAGACCGCAAATAATTCACCTCTCACAATTTCGATAATCGATGCAATTTTTGATAAAAAATTACTTTGGCTAGTTAATTATAATTTATAAATCTAGTGCTATATATTTTGGAGATTTTGTCTCTCCTTTATGTCAATGTGTCTTGCGTGGGTGCTGGATGGGTTTTCGTGTGAGGTACGTGACCTTGAATCCGTGATGTTATGAACTGGATCATTTAGCAATGCAGGCGCAGTCAAAATCGCCCCATACACTTATGCTGTGCGCCGAATGACCCTGCACGAGAGAAGCAGGTATTCTCAGTTGTGACCGGTCTGCGTGGTTGGTTTACAGGTGCACTGCATCAACACTGATGTACGATGGGTTTCCGTAAAATCATTACATAAACCGTAGCTGAAAAATCTATCTGCAACCGCACATTATGCCACAGGTGAAAGCATGAAAATGTGCTGCAAATGAAAAGTCCGGGAATTGCGTCTAGGCGTCATACAATTACAAGAGAAAACTATCACAGTTAACACGCACATTTTTCATCCAGAAAATTTCGGAAAAAAATGTCTATTAAATATGCATTTGTTTTTGGAAAATTTAGGATTCAGCTCAGGCTACCCGCGCTTATTCACACATTCTGAAATGTTGTTGTTCTGGTGCTTTCAAGACCAAATGTATTTCATCAGACCTTTGTTTATACTGTTCGGTGACGTCATCAGTGTCCGGCAGAAGCCAATGTTTGAAAGATTCTTAGACGCAAACCTCCCGATGCGGCCTCTCTTTTGCCTTTATTTGCCAACGGACATACCATTGCCATTACTACGCTGAATGGCATATTCTTTCCAGACGAGCTAAACTATTCCAATATGAATGGACAGACGTTCGTAAAACAAAGGTTAAGTGCGGCATGCAAGGAATTATATTTGGGCGAGAGGTCTTGCCTATAAGTTGTCTTTTGTGGTTCAGTTTTGTGTGAGAAACCCATGACAGTCAGCCCATATTTGGAAGATAGAGACAGTAAGATAGTTCAGTAAGCAGCAGTTTGGTACTTCCGTCCAGGAAAAAACTCTCACTTTCCCAGTGGTAGTACCGTTACTCAGATCACTAAGAACCTGGTTTCCAGCCAACACTCCTGTGTCTCCATTAATCCACCACCTGTGACGTAAAAGATTTTAATTTTTCTCCAAATTTCTTTGAGTGTTCAATACAAGTGATTTTGATTACAATCATGACTTGCACCGATTTGGAGGTCTCCGACCAGATCAATAGGAGCCACTTCCGAGGGACTTGGGCAGATTGCACTATACCATGTTTAAACTCGTCTAGTTTAGTGTTCGTATACTCAGATTTCCTTCCAGAACAAGTCCAGGAGATTATTTACTACATGATCCCGAAGGAGAGAAATAAATAGAAGAACAACTTTATAACTGTACTTTCACGCCAATAGGATATCTGGAGAAATTGACGGTGGCAGTCATTTCAGTTTGAAAACGTGATAATTGTCAGATGCAAGGTGAGTACGAAGAGAGCCGGTGCGATGCGACCTGCGGCAGAAGGCCAAGACTTGTACAGAACTCGCGGTTGGGGTGCCAGGACGGCATTCAGTGGTTGCAAAGGACGGAAATTATCCTGCATCAGCTTCGCGTCATCGTCGACTCCGAAGTGGATCGATCGCAGCTGTTTCAACTAGGGGTTTAGAGAATTAAAAGGAGGCGATAGGACATAACTCGACTGGATCAAGAAAAGCGCTCAAATAAGACACGTGGATGGCCGTTCATAGAAGTTTACTATGACCGAAACTCAAAGATGGTGACATTTTAATACTCGACAAACATGTCTAGGTTTCATGCTGCCGTCTATTCAGCAGTCGTCCAATAAGAACGGATATTCTAGACATTGCGCTTAGTTAAATTTCCAGGGGAATAAATGCGCCAACTTGGAGTAAGTCCATTGTAACAAAAAAACATTTCAGACTCTGTCCGAAACCTGGTTTGAATACTTGAGCTAAAATCGGCAACTACTGCGGACTAAACAAATTATACTGGAAAGTTTCCAGTAGTCAGTCAGAAGTAACAAATAATGGGTAATTATTTATCAGACTGATAGCGGATGTACTAGCTAAAAGCCCCATCTTACGCAGATGCAAGACACAACTGTGAGGCGTTTGGCACATCAGCGGGTCACCAGTGAAACTGGAGTCATACACCAAAAACACTTCGGCAAAGTCTGAGGAGCCCGATGACGAGACGAACCCCACGCAGCTGCATCAAAATAAGGCCCAAGATTGCATAAAACCATGAGTCTGGACTTTAGGGTAGTAATTGCTCTCTCGATGATGAAATAATTACGTACCCTGATTCCATTATTTTGTATTTTGCTTATTTTGGTTCCTTTATAGTGTGCCCTGACTCCTCTGATCCGAATTCCTACTTACGTGCCGTCAAATACCAGGAAGTATACAATACTGGCTGTCCGTTTACCCGAAGCATGACTTATTCCGCATCCCCACCAAGAACTACCACAAACATAAACAGAAGGCGAACGAACTCAAACACTTACATCTGCTTCGGTCACGTCCAGGGCTTGCCTCATTACCGTCCACTGGACGTTCTCCGTACAAGGAGGGTGTAGTGAGAGAGCCCTGGTATCGGAAGAATTCTTTCCTGTTTTGGGGCAAAAAGTCTTCTGGGTTGAAGTAGCTCATTTTGACGTTCGAGCCTGCAGTAGTGATTTCGCCGATCTTTGATAAGAGGTTGCCCATTTTGGAAAGACTGGATTTGGATTGATCAGGCGTGAGTTTGAAAAAAACGCCAATCACAGCCAGACCACCGGGAGCTGAATGTGCTTCCGATAAATTGGCGTACATGTGCGGATAAGTGACAATATGCATCTAGAATTGAAACGGAAGGTGGCCGGTCTTTAAAATTGGTAGAGTAAGAGAACTGTTGTGTCGATAAAGCTCTCATTTCTTGATCAGATGGGGACAGAGAAACCTCAGTGAGACGTTTCATGCAACCCACCGAGCTAGGCAAGCTGCACTAGCAGAAATTTGATCGGCCTTGCATCTGGGGTGCTATGTTTACACTAGGAAGAGCTAAACAGGATTTTTCTGGTCAAAACCTGCAGTTGAGTGAGACGGAAGAAGCGGCTTTCTGTCCGTTTATAAGATTTAATATATGAGTATTCTGAAGGCATCCGGACGGCATTTAAGTAGGTGCATTAGCATAAATATTTATTGAAATTGCAGGTTCGATGCTGATGCTAATCGAATGAAAACGTTCCTACTGTTAGCCCTAAGCCGAGTTCAGTCTGTTTCAGATATTCAGTGCATTTCGAAGGTGGGTAATACCATGACCGACAAAGACAAGGGAGACTGGAATAGCCATTTCTGGTTTATATTCCATCATTAGCCAGCCAAACTCAACCAAAGTGTTGCGGCACCCGAGGCTCATGACCTGTTGCTTAGAAGTAAAACCCTCTACCCCATGGCATCACGAGCTCGCTGTTTTGCTGGTTTGAACTGGGCGCTCACCAAAGGCGAATGTGACGATCGTTAAAATGTTGAGTTAACACACCCTTACCAGTTATTATATATAAATCTCTACATAAGCATTTTATGACAAAGATGTATAAATTTAGATGTAAGAAGGTGCTTCAAATTTAAATCAGCCAATTGCAATGTTCGTGATCAATGGGGTGTGCAAATCCAACTGAAAACACCGTAGTATTGACATGAAACAGCGTACAAATATAAACCGCCAGAGCGTGAAAGATGCGCTGGACCAACCTGGGGGTCAAACCAGGGTGCGACAGGCGTTATTAATCTGAGATGCGGTCCCAAAACAAATGTTGAACATGGGTGTGGGCGTTCCGAATATGGGCAGGCTGATGCCGCACCCCGCTCTCCCACTCAGTGCGAAATCCTACATCTGCGCCCACCTCCGGTCTTCGTGACTATGTCTTGACACCGGGCACAGGCTGGTAATATAAGAGAGAGTGCAGTAGACGCGATGCAAGTCTACTGTCCCTAAAAACTAATCCACGTGCAAGTTAACGTCCCTGCACCAGCCTTTTGTGGAGCAAATGGTGGACATTGTCAGACTACGACGGTCGAACTGACGTGTAAATTTTACTGAAAAAACCATAGCATGACATGAGACAGACCTCCAGCGGAAAGGATTTGTTGTCCACTGTGTGCTCTGATCCCCTCGTATTAAGGCTGCCCCAGTGAAAGTGAAATTGACTGACTTCGTAGTTGTTCTTTGCTTTGGTATTTAGTGTGATCTGCCATGTTCCCTTTGGGATGGCAACAGCCACTGCATTGAATCGAAAAGGAGTGAAAACGACGTGATTAGACGAAAATGAGACAAAAGCATATTTTCTTAAACGTATAATTAAGTGCCCTTTTTGGGACCAGGGACAAGAATTGAAAGGCGTCAATAGTACAGGTAGATCAAAGAACAAATGTGTGTTTATTGGTAGATCTGCTAGCTGGGCTCGAAAATTCTGAAATGCGAAAATTTATAAGATAGAGTTGTACTGGTTAACTACCACGCTGCATAGTCCTCAGATATTTCAGTCACGTCAGAATGCATGCATTTGAGCGATCTTTGTTTCAGATACCTGCGAAAACTGCAAAAACTGCATACTTTAAAAAATGTATATTTTATAAGTACTAACGTTTTGTATTGATTTCCGATGCTACTCCACATTTTAGAATATTTTTTAAGAAAACGTATTGAAAACATAGCCTATCTTATAAGTATTGGACCGCAAAATGTGCCTTGAAAATGTGCTTTGTGAAACGATATGAATTGATTTAAATGAAGATTCCTAAATGCATGGTTATGCAATTAAGAACCAAAGATACCACTACTTTAAATAGTACACGCTTTGTGTATTCTGTCAACGGAAAATCACATATTTATCAAGGGTTTTACGAAGACGTAATAGTATGTTTCCTAATTGGAATTAAGAACTTGAAGAACACGAGCTCTATTTATAGGCTTTTCAGGGCCTTTAGAACACAATCTTCTGTTTATTTAAGTATAAGTTCTTACGAAGAAATAATGCTCTACCAAGTGTTTGCACGAAGAAATATATTTTGTTGGTTTCTATTGAAGATATTTTTAGGCGCACAAAATGTATGGGAAAATGTATATTATTCAAGGAGTCAATTTTACAGAATTTATCTGTTCCGGGGAGTGATAAAACGTTAATCTTTGTCATCGAAAACACATTTCAGAATTTCAACCCATATGACATGAACTAGCACAGCTACATAAGGAATGAAGATTTATTTTCACTGCAGTACACCTCTTCTTGAGAATGAAATAGCCAATCTCCAATGTTGAACCCGGTTTCTCACTGAAAGTTTTTTGAGTTGTTTATTTTGAGATAATATCCGAAGAGCCCCATAGAGATACAAATATCAATTTGCCTTAAAGAAGAAATGTATGAAACAAATGTGCCCCACAGAGAATAGCGTGTATCAAAGTGTAGTGAGAAAACAACGAGAGAAAGAGAGAATTCTTAGCAGAGATGCGTTCTGGCTTACAGGAGTGTCCATTGTTGGAAGCGGTGAAAGGACTCAGAACCACTTGCTCTTTTTACAGAACTGCCCACAGAAATGTCAACCACGGCCTCGCTTTCCGCCCCGAAGTAAGTGGCTGAGTTGGAATCCAAAGCAATTGGCGACTGGAATTGACCAGAACACATTATGGGCTTAATACTGGCCCATCGCATTGGGTTTGTGTCCTTTTTGTGTATGACCATTCCAAAGCTATAAAGAGGACAATGCACAGAAGTGCTGAGAGACGGGCCCCTTTGCACAGTGAGAATAAACGCTCCGTAAAATTCTGTAAAGACAGAAGAACATAAGAGATGAGAAGAGTTGCTCAGTTGGGAATTCTGTATTTAGTAACCCGATAAATCTTGTCAGGATTGCATCACCACGTAAGACCTGACGTCTTTTGTTACATTTTCAGGCATTCAGTCGTTAATTCAATACCACTTTTAAGTGCCATGGACTTGTGCACCACAGCATACCACGCAAAAGAGCTTTTAATTGTCAATTTTAATTTGTGAGCAGCCATTTAACTTAAGCAATAGCTTAATTGAGGTCGTTAGAAAGCCTGTCGTGAAATACAGGCTAAATAATTTGTTTATTTTAATATTTTGTGTAACAGATAATTTTTTCTTTACCCCAGAAATTACAATGCACGTACCGAAGACCCTGAGGTAGATTTTTAAATGCTAAAATATGCTTTATTGAGGTTACATTTCTAAAGTGAGCTTGGTAGGTACACTGCTGGTTCGAATGTCGCTTGCGACCATTTCAACTACGTTCCCCGCAGCAGGGTGAGTGCAGTTAATGATAATTTGCGCGTGGTTTGTTTGACAATGAGAGTTGATTTGCACAGCACTCACTTACCTCAACCAACGGCCCAGTCAGAGTCAAAATGAGTCCGCTGGGTGGGGTTTTGGAATAGACCGAGTAGCCGACAAGGTAAAGCACTCGGACTTCGCGTGCTACATGCGTGCCCTCATAGGCAACGCGATCCCAGAAAAAAACTAGCATGCTGTGTTTTGGATACAAGATATGCTCACTGATTTGAAAATACAGCTATGTCTATTGATATCCAATGCCAAAAACTATGTTTGACAACATTTATTAAAAAACGTCGTCTAGCTTCCTCGAAGAGAATGCTCTGTCCAATCGTCAAGTGATCCACTATTGAAAAATATTTTGCAACGGTAACACGTTTTAATCGATGAACACATTGTGGATAAACTATAATGCTGTTTATAAGCTCCTAATAATATCTCCTTGATAGTATAAACGCAGGTACCAATAGTTAGCCGAGAAAAAGCAAATATGCTTTTACAGCAAGGTTAAAATGTGAAGAACATACATGTAATCACAAAATAAATGTAAGACAAATCGTATTTTGTGCCTTGAACGGTATCTTTTGACATTATAATATCTGCTGATGGAGTACAACTATTCAAAATCCAGTATCGTGAAAGTTCATGGAATACCTCAGGAATATGGTTGATGGGCAAACACACCAAGCCTCACTTAGGAAAATAGCTCCAACATATGCTATACGAATTTGATAATCTAGAGATTAGTGCTCAAGAAGGATGAAAAAGTGCATTTAATGAATTATTTTTTCAGAAAAAAAAGGAAACAAAATTAATGACGAAATGCAAATTTCACAAGTATTCATAAATTTGCTCGCAAAATTTGTCTACCTTATGTTGTTACCTTATATTACTACGCTTAAACAGGGTTTCACCATAAAAGAGTTTTAAATTATTTTGCATTTCCAGTTATCTCGACCGAGTAATAAAAGTATGACCTTTTTATTTTAGAAAGCATGAGAATCATGAAATACATATAAGTTAGGAAAAACCACGTCGGTCATGCCACAGAATTTTCACTAGGCCACTAGCTCCTATGTGATGCAGAGGGAATAAAAATCTTGAATACATGACAGGATTCACCTATAAAGACCTTTAAATTTAGTAACTGGGACTTCCAATCAATGACTGACAGGGCAGGCTGCGTTAATATTCCCTAGCAGAGTGCTTAAAATTATTTTAACGAAAACGTCTGATCGAGCAGTTAAACGATAACAAGTTTGTGAGCTTAATTCTGGCAGAAACAATTTATTTCTCACAGATCAGATAAGGCCGAACGAAAAGTGAGAGGTCACTATTACGTATTCAACGATGCCTGGTGAGACACGGGTCCTAAACGCTTCCAACCTACCGTTGTTGAATTCGACACAGCATCGGATGGCAAAAGATTAGGCGTCATGTGCTCAGTTATTAGGCTTGATTTATAAACGGGACGGTTGAAATTTTCAATTTTAAATCTTACCATGAGCCACCAGACAGCCCAACGCAAGGAGGTTCAGCACAATCACGATCGCTCGCAGCATCAGCAGAATTCTGAAAAAAAAGCCAAACAATTTCAGCCACATAATGCATATTCAGAATTCAGGGGCTAGACTCTACCTAGTCGCTTACTGCTTAACATGTTTTATTTAATAAAGACTACATTCACTAAGGTACTACTCAGTAAATCCTAACTCACAGCTTTATTTAGGCAGTAAAGATGGAAGCACTCATTAAAATAAAACCTTCCGATGCAGC
Organism: Schistocephalus solidus; assembly: GCA_017591395.1. NCBI lineage: Eukaryota > Metazoa > Platyhelminthes > Cestoda > Diphyllobothriidea > Diphyllobothriidae > Schistocephalus > Schistocephalus solidus. The sequence goes on from WEDG01001585.1 coordinate 109,502, forward strand.
GCACACTATGTGGCATTCTTTAACTCACGGACACCAACTACGAAAGCACGCAATAGCGAAATGCAGTCCCCACTGTTTTGTTTATCCTAGTCTTTATATACAGGTGCTTCTATGGCGGCTAGCATCGACCATGTCCTAGTCAACCTGTGGTAACAAACGGGGGTCTCTGGTGGTGCGAAATGTTCGACGCTGTCACACACAGAGATTTTGATTGCGCCACTGGGTGTTAGTGGGCTGACAGGTGATTTGCAGTCGTCCCTTAAGATGGACCAATTAACTGTGAGGAAAAAGCAATCAGCTTACGTAGATCTTTTGACCCAAACGCACATCAACTAATGTACGATTAGCGACTGTCATAAAGTTAAAACATTGCGAAAAATTGAAAGGATTTTGGGCAAGGGATAATATGATCATATCATTAGGGCTGAGGATGGAAATGTGGTTAAACCAGAAATCAAAAATACATTTGCAACGATTTTTCAATGTTCTGTCGGGATTCGTGTATTCTTGCGACTTTATCTGTCTCTCTCGTAGTCTGTCATCAGTAATGGTTCCGTTCAAATGGATGTGGCCTATAAACTCCCGATATATAAGCACCAGCCGTCTCTGAGATTTTTCGGGACAGTATAGTGATAACAGACCTTCGAGCACTATTTACAGATTTAAAGTTATTAAAGCAATGTTTTATTCTATAGTCCTAGGTTGTATAGAATGAAACAAGATCTACATACCGTTACACGTCATTTATCATCAAAACAAAATTTTACATGAACTTTTACATTTCGTTTCAGGATCTTTTCAGGTTATGCTAACACCTCTCACATACTCCTTCTCCGGCACTCAACATTTCCTGCATGTTTTTCGTATACGGCGAGCACGTCATTCTACGCTTACGAAAAGATTACGTTTCGAAATAAAAATAATCGAGCAATGACATAGTGCTACCAAACTCCGTGAATAAGTAGCTCACCACAAACAGTAACGGTGGGTTAGTTACAGCACCAAGAAAGCCAGAAACCCCTAGGTTCTTATTTTTGCGTTATGCTCGTCGACGGAGAAATGTGTACTTCATGAATGTTTCATGTCAGAGCAATTTTCCTTGTTACAAGATACTACCGTAGTCTGCGGAGGTAAATCTGGCAATTAAGATGGAATTTCAACCTCCCAATCGGTATGGCTATCAATTTCTGTGAGCCTTTATCACAGATGCGCACTATCAACTTGGTAAATTCTACGAGCGGAAAAAACAAACCAAGCAATTATGCCAGGGCCGCATACGCACCTTATATTTTTCGCTGTAATGCCCCACCCGTAAAACCCCTGTTACCACCGGTCCCTGATTACACGAGCCTAGGGATTCTGGCTTTTTTGGTGCTATACTTAGCCTACCGCTACCAAAATTATATATCCTTTAAGAAATAACCCGCGAATACGTTGAGGGAACTGCACCATTTTAAACCCCATTTCAAGTCGTCAGGTGCTCGGGATATCCTTCCCATTAGAGGAATTTAATTTTACTGTGTAAAAGCTCATAGCTTATACCGGAAAACTTGCATCAATAATTTTATAATATTCTGAATCTCCTGGTTAGTCGCAGTTATGTATTGCATTAAAATAGCATTTTGGAAGAAATTGTTGACTGTGTATGGTCAATGTTAAGAAGGCGGGCGTGCAGTAAGCATGCAAATTCCTGCGTAAAGGAAAAATCTCACCATACATAGCCAGGAATCGGCGGTTGATTTAAGCAGAACAAACGAATTTTGCCTGAGTAAGGCACTACCGTAATTCATCAGATAAACATAATATGCTCAGCCAAGACGTTTTATTCAGGCAGAGGATTTTATGAGGACATGTTCCACAAAAAGCCCTCCTTAGTCGCAGCCCTACGAAACAGATGTTAGTATATGCCCTCAGTAAACGAACATTTTAAACGGACGCCGTCACACCGTGGTGTCTTCGAAGTCATGGTAAGCAGATTAGCAAACGTACGAAGAACACGGTATAGTAGGTCATTGTAAAAGTCTCACAGACGATCCTCTGCGCATGTAGCAGCCAATGATGGTCACAGGTGGTGCAGATTGGTGGTTGCTAGGACAGACGCACAGTGGTTTGCATGAAGAAGTCTTAAAAATAGTACTATCATCCTTTCACAGTTAGGGCTGACTGACTTTTTCGAGTCTGGGTGTACTCTGTTTGGTCCATTAAATTTTGTCTGCGTCATTGTGTGTCGGTGAACTGAACAGGTAATTTGCTGGCATCCCAAGATAGATCAGTTAAAGGTGATACAAAAGTCTTCCTCATCACACAAAGTAGTTTCCCGGACCGTCAATCTTACGTTCATCCCCCATCCCTAACCTAATCCTTTCCGGAACATTAAAATATGCCTATACGTGAAGCCATTTATGCTGAAAAGCATGTAATCGAACAATAAGCTCAGTCTGGAATGTAGCTAAACCAGCAAACTGAAAGAATTTTACACCAAATCCATCAGGTCTCGTGACCAAATCGAGATTTACTTTCGGGTGATGTGGTTTCTGCCAGTGGACGCCTGGGCCATAAACATCCCAGCAGTAAAATATTTCTCAAACAAAACTCTGTTACCCAATGCGAGTAAGTATACGTTACCAGCCCAGATTACCTCCATATGCATTTACGCATTTAATTGTTCTTGGACAATAGATGTACGCGTCGTATTCTACCCAAAAATAAGTAAATAACACGTGGTATAGATTGAGCAAAGGCAAAAATATTATAACTCCACTGACGTACTCATTTATAATTTTAAGCATATCTCCTGAGATAGCAGGTTTAAGAAACGAATAGCAATTGCACCAAACTGCCTCGTTCTTGGTGACTGACGAAACCGAAACTGTGTCCCCACTACCTACTCCCCACAATATCTTAGGGGAGAGGGCGCAGGTGGCTGGCGCGGCCGGAGCTGCCCTTGGGTGTGCCACCTCATTTGGCTCGGATCCCACAGAGTGCAAGTGCCAGCTTAGCCACATTAAGAAAGAGTCAGTGCAACCCGACTCAGTTTACCAGTCAGCCAATCCACACAAAACACACACTGGGCTGACTACGCGGTCCGCGTTATCCCGTCAGTTGGCCACCTTCGGCCTTTGACTTGCCTAAATGCCACCGGCAATGTGGGTTTCATACTTAGTTAAGGAGTGTTCCATGATGTGGCGTTCAAACCAGTCGTTTAAAAAGATGTCATGAGGTAGCTGCGTAGCAGCCGAAGACTTCACTGTTGACCCAACCCACATGACCGTCGTAATGCAACGATGTCCACTGTATGCTTCACAGAATGGCGGTGCAGGCACGGCGACTTGCGCCTGGATTAGTTTAAACTGATTTTGGACTTGCACTGAATCTACCGCACTACCTCTCCTTAACCCAACTTAGCTCCGTGTCATGACAGAGTCAAGAAGACCGGAGGTGGGAGAGGACGCAGGTGGCTGGAGCGGCCGGAGCCACCCTGAGCGTGCCACGCACCTCACTCGGATTCCACGGAGGGGAAGTGCCATAAAGGCACCATTAAAAAGGACCCATTGACTCACAGTCCGCCAGGCAGCCACACCACACATAACAAACACGGGGCTGACCACGCAGTCCAAGATATTTAGGCAGTTGGTGCACCGTGATAGTTTCAAGCGCGTCAGATTGCTTATAGGGAGGACAAGGAGCTGAGCCGTCGACCTCACTCTCTCCCTCACCTCACAATCAGACCACCGTCCAAGCCGGTCAGTCGTCTGATGCCGAAGTCGGCGCAGCTGCTTGTGACCTCGGCTATGCGTATTACGTACATGACCTGATCCCACAAACACAAGCACTAGGATTTCACAGAGTAGGGGGTGGAATGGCCCACATCTCAAATATGTGAGATAGCAAGAGGTTACGTTAAGAAGGAGTTATCGCAACCTGACGCTCAGCACACAAGTTAGCCACCTCACACAACACACATTGGACTGACTGCGAGGTCTGAGTGTATATTGTCAATTGGCAAAATTCCATCCCACGGCAACTATCGCCCCGTAATATTCTCAAGATCAGATCATATGCAGCGGAGGAGCCATAAATTGGAAGGAGCCGAGGATTTTTATGCACACTGGGATCATGTTTTTTGTAGTGTTGCGTGTGATCATGTGAGGTCGCAGAAGCTGATGAGGAGAAGTGTCGTGTTGTGGTAAAGTCGGTTGTCATGGAGACGCAATTGACCTTATAGGCCCATGCGTGTGTGAATGTACATGGGCAGTGCGGACAGTTGAGTTGGGATGCGGTGGGTCTATTTTGGTGCTCCTGGCAGTGGCTCACTTGTCTGTGTGCAATTAATTAGCAAGTGGCCGAACAGGCCGATGCTTGTGTGCATGTGCGGTGAGAATGTAGGACAAAGATAGGTCGGGAGGTGCTGAGTCTGCCGGGGGCTCTGCTACTGGTACTGGTGGTTGAGCTCATGCTAGGACTACGGGAAGTGTTGATGGGTGCGCAAGATGTGCTGGCATCGCGGTTGATTTCGCTTTAATAGGTGCGCATGTGACCGATCTGACCCATGCGGTGAGTGAATGCGCGGGGCAGTGAGGGCATTGGAGGCGGCGGTCTCTGATTTGCGTTGGAGCTCCAGGCACTAGTCCACCAGTCTCTGTGCAAAGGATTTGCAATCAACCAACCACGCCGATGTGTGAGGTGAATGTGTGACCGCAATGAGGACAGGTTAGTACCCAGTTTCCATCGCAGTTACTGGGGCCAGTGAAGATGGTGGATGTAAAAAGTGAAAGGTAATCTGAGGCGGCCACTGATTTGACGAGACTGGGGCAAGTAGTGTTCGTCGCAGTGATCAGCGCAAGGGGTGGGGAGGGAGGATGGTGTCGGCGGGGCATCGACGAAGCGGTTATCGGTGTATTGGTCGTCGTCGTGGAACCTGAGGTAGATGTGGCAGAAATTAATGTTGAGGGAGTGTTTTTGCATTGAGTGCGATGATGTCTGGCCAGGACGATTTGCAGGTGGAATGTGCATCAACGACATGGGCAAATTGGCAGGGCTTGGGCATTGGCAGCGTTGATCTGGGGTGTTTGTGACACGTGAGCCACCCGTTGGCCTTAGCAGTGGCGATGCGATTGGTTTTGTATATTGCTGCACCAGTCTTCAAGCATCTTCTCCAACCTGGTTGATTTGCAGTTGCTTAAGAGATTTCTTCAAAGTGTCCTTGTAGAGTCATTTTTGACCTCCCTGTCGGCGAGCACCCGTAGAAACATCTACGTAGAAAAGACGTTTGTGTAGTCGCTCTTCGTCCATTCTAACGAGTTGGCCGCTTCATCGCAGTTGCACTTGCCTCAGCATGGCGTGGATGCTAAGGATTCCGGTCCGCTCCAGGACTTCCGTATCCGGAATAATGTCTTGCCATTACAGCTTCAGTATGCTGCGGAGGCAGCTGAAATGGAAGTGATTCAGCTTCCTGGCTTAGTTCCAGCAGACGATGCTGGTCTTCGCTCCGCAAAAGAAGTGTTGTCAAGACGACCGGCTTGTAAATCTTCAGTTTGATATTCAGGTGAATACCGTTGCGATTCCACACAGAAGCCTGCAACCGGCCAAAGGGCTGACTAGCTTTGGAGATCCATTGAGCAATCTCGTCATCGATTCTCGTGTTGGGTGACGTTGTGCTCTAGATAAGCAAAGTATTCCACATGTTTGAGTTGAGCCCCGTCAAAATTAATTCGGGATCATTGAATTTTACCCTGGGTGGCGGTTGGTGTATGTCCACCGTTCTGGCTGCATTGATTTCTAATCCAAAATTAGCTCAGTCTGCAACGAAGAGGTCCATGCACCTTTGCATGTCCTCCTCTGTCACGGTGTTAAGGGCGCAGTCGTCCGCGAAGAGCAAGTCATGGACTTTAGTCGTAGACACGCGCGTTGGAGCCTGCATACGCCGACTGTTGAGAAGGTGCCCGTCAGTTCTGTAGGCGATGCGGATACCAGGCTGCTCATCACGGTAGGCGTCCATCAGCATAGCCGAGAACATGAGACTGAAGAGGGTGGGAGCCAGTACGCAGCCCTGCTTCACCGTTGGTCACTGCGAATGCTTCGGATACCGTCCGTTGTCAGTGACGTGCGCCGTCATCCCGTCATGAAGCTGACGCACCATGTGCGTGAACCGCTCAGGACAGCCGAATTTATGCATGAATTTCCACAGTCCGCCGCGATTCACTGTGTCAAAGGCTTTCGTCAGATCCACGAAGGTAGTGTATAGGTGGGTTCGCATTTCCTGGCACTTCTCTTGTAGCTGGTGGGTGGCAAAGATCATATCGGTTGTTCCGCGTTGTCGGCGGAAGTCACATTGGCTTTCCGGGAGCAGGCCCTGCTCTAGGTGATCGTTCAGGATGATTAAGAAGGATACGGGCGAAGATCTTCCCCGGCGATGTTGAGTCAAAAGAGATGCCTCTGTGATTATCACAGAGTTGCCGGTTCCTCCGTTTGTAGAGATGGACGATGGTCTGCGTCTTTGAAATCCTGAGAACTTGTCCTTGGTGCCACATCTCCTGGATATCGTGTGTGAGTTCTGACATCAGCCGGGGCCCACCGTGCTTGTAGACTTCCGGTGGGATTGCGTCGGATCCCAGTGCTTTCCTGTTGGATAATCTGTTGCACGGCCCGGACGGTTTCTGGTAGGGAAGGCGCAGATCCAGGTCATTTGTTTCGATGTCCGCTGAAAGCCGGTCAATGGCGCATCGGAGATGGTTGAGGAGCAGTTGAAGCGACACTTCGAGAGTGCCCGGCCCAGCGCTTCCAGGGCAAATTCGGGAATTTCTTCGTCAGAAGTGCTGTGCGTCCGAGGGTGAACGGTAGAGTGCGGTTCATATACATGATGCAGTGGCCGTAGATGGCCTTGAGTGGCTCTGAAGAAGTTTTCATTTCATTCGCGATCCACATCAGGCTTGAATTCTCAGCCTTCGGACCATCCAGGCGTCCTGAATCTCCCGTAGCCGTTGCGATACAAGGCGGCGGCATCTGGAAGAGAGCCTGCTTTTGCGGCGTCAGTCCGAAGGTCCATGTGAGGCTTTGGTGTAGTCGGTTCATTCTTCGGGAGTAAGGCTGCTGATGTTGGCGGCATTGTCATCAAATCCGTCCTGGTGTTGACGGTGTGCGCGTCCGAGTACTTTGAGGGCGGTGAACTGGATGGCATTCCGCAGTTGAAACTATCGTGTCTCTACGGTGGCGTTGTCATCTAGAGCACGCAGATCTTCCAGTTTCTGCAAATCGGTTGCTGAAATCAAAACACAAAGTGAGCAGTGCGAGTGTTTAAAAAGCGTATGTACCCTTACCCGCCGGTCGCCATCTCTGGAGAGCCTTCTGTTGCTGAAGTCGAAGCCTCACTGGAGACGACGAGGCAGTGATCCATCCATCCATCGGTATTGCGCGGATGGCCCTGGTCACCAGCATCGTTCTGTCGATCTCGCCTCCGGACGAGAACACGATAGTCCAGCAGCTGCCAGCGCCGCGGCCCGAGGGTGCATCCATCGACGTGGCCTCTCCCCGCATCGGAAGGCGGAAGAAGGTGCATTGGCCGCTATGGAGATGGTGTTCCGCAGAGTGTTTACAGAAGAATGAGGTCGTTAGCATTACAGCTACCGAGACTGTGAGGACCCAATACTCCCCTGTGAAGCAGCTTCGTCTGTTCCGGCGCGGACACTAAAATCACCCCCAATGATGGGGTGGGGAGGGGCATAGGCGCTGATGATGATGGCGAACTTGTTCGGAGGAGCAGTCGGAGGCTAATCAGGCAATCATTGATACCCTGCAGCAGATAGGCTAGATGTCCCACGATGTCGTTCCGGATGACAAGGGCGACACCAGGTCAGGTCGTCTTTGCCTTTGGCCAGCCGCTCCAGAATCAGTGTAGCCAGCACCAACCTCCGCCAGCTGACCCTGTTCAGAAAAGTCGGCCCCGCTGGAGAGAAGCAATGTCCACCTTGTAGCGCGCTAGTTCCCGAACGACTAACGCCATCCTCCGTTCCGGCCGGTTGCTCCCTAGGATGGTCTTAGTGCGAACGAATGATTCATAGGCATGCTAGTGCGGAGTGGACTCACCCGAGCAGCTCCAAAGCTTGCGACACGGGATGGGAACGGGTTACTGTTATTGGTCTCGAGTTTTACGACCGCGTATTTTGCGATCTGAGCGCCGCGGCTCGCTGCAGAAGACGTGAGACGCAGCATTTCTTTAGGGCACTTTTTCTAGCCCTTCCTCTCGCGAGAAGGCATGCAGTGCTGTGCTAAAATAGGGCTGCTTGCACATCCCAGACGGTTGCCGAACTACACTACGGCTCAGGTTTTTAGTGGAGAGCGACCCGAGTTAGCCTGGGCCGCTAACAGAGTTGCTGTTTGCACCCGCCAGTAGGATTTTGAGATGGGGAAAGGGTGG
>WEDG01001586.1:0-101958 GCA_017591395.1 Schistocephalus solidus
CTATATACCTTCTGGTTTTTTCACTGTAAGTTTGATCCCCACTGCATATTTCTTCTGATATTGCCTGTAAACTGGCATTAAATACGTTTGTATATTTATTTAAATACAGAAACTCAGGAGCGGTCACCTCACGCTGATGGATAATGAGCGACTACCCAAACGCCCTTCAATGGAGCTGCCGCAGAGTGTGTTCGCCGACCAGGAAGCCGAATGCGATGCCATGTGGACACCTTGAAGTCTTCAGTGAAGCACCCACAAATCAACCAAAAGACCCAGGAAGAACTTATTCAGGACCGAAGCCTTGATCTCTAGTTTAGTATAGTTAAGTATATTTAAGGCTAATAGGCATTGCCATTGAACCCACCATTAAAAATGGTGCAGAAATATTCCAGTAAAAATACATATGTTTCTATAAACTAGTGTGTAACATCTTCACGTAAGAAGAAAATAGTTTTGTAACAGTGGGATATAGGCACAATCATCTTGAAGGGGTCCCAGAGTCAGCATCAGTAATTCCAAAAGAGCGAGTTAAACATGACTTGGAACTCCTTCAATTGTATGCAAAAATGTAGCTAACGGACGGCGAGTCCATCCACATTTTCAAGGCATATAGAGTAGGAAAGGCACTGTCAACACCCGATTCAAATCCTCGACCAAGACCTCTTAAAATCATCTTGGAAAACGAAGCACAGGCACAGCTCCTGCTACAGAGAAAATCAACCATACGGGGTCCGCATTCTGAAGTTTTTTTCAACCGGAATACGCGCTGAAAGAGCGAATGAAAATGCAACAATTAATAATAGAACTGGAAACACGAAGGACAAATGACGAGGCACATCTCAAAATAAGGTACGGACAGATAGTTCAAGTGAAAGAGCATTTCTTTGGCCGAAGGCAGTTAGTCTGACAGCCTAACTGTCCCGTTTCAGAAACCGAAAACGTACCCACTTAAAATAATCGTTCTAAATGGCAGATCATTGCTTAATAAGATGCTTTGCTCCAGACTCTGGTTTTCATCCACCGTCCCGACATTATAATAGTTACAGAGTCATGGACAACACCCTGTGTATCCGACACCGAACTCTCTATTCTAGGCTATGCCTACATTCGGAATGATCGGCACGAGGGCCGTAGTGGAGGTAGCTGCGTGTACGTTAAGCAACCACTTGCATTTCTGCCGTTGGACTATCGAAAATTTACCGCGGTAGAAAAGAGCTGTTGGTTCCGAGTTGTCCTGAAAGATAACTACTCTTTACTCGTTGGTCGTGTCTATTGCCCCACCTCAATGCCAGTGAAGATTATGATCTTTGTCTCTCGCAGGCATTTCACGCCGCAGCTGACTTAAATCTGATGTACTGCTTGATTGCAGGTGACTTAAATCTTCCTGAAGTTAATTGGTTTTCACCTTCCGGTCCCGCAAAGTTCGAAGACCTACTTGAGGCCGTAGATATTGGCATGTGGGACCAGGTAGTTGATTTTCCCACCCGAGGAGCAAACATACTTGATCTTTTTTCTGTAAGGGTTGTCAGCCATTGTCAGTGCCACCTTTAGATCCACTTGGGAGTTCTGACCATGCTATAGTTCTTTCTACACTAGAACTCAGAGGCTGATGAAACGTTTTCCAAAAATATAGTTTTTTCCGTGATTTTCAGATCAGCAAATATGGGGGAATTGCTAACACATCTAAATTCCCACGATTGGACTAATTTCTTTGTATGTTTGGATGTGAATGTTTGTACTGATACATTGTACCAAGTTCTAGGTCCACTCATTTATCGTTTTGTTCCCCGTAAGAAAATAATTACTGTCAAGGATGAAGTCTACCTCCCTTTATCATTCCGCCGTAGACTGCGTAGACTCGTCCGTCGTTTTCATCTACAAAATGACACTTCCATCCTGCCCTAGATCCAACAAATCTTTGAAGTGGCTTAGAGGCTGTCTGACGAAAAACGACTAGCTGATGAGGTCAACTTTGCCGAAAAACCCTTCGTTTAAATGTTGCGAAAGCTCTTTTCGCGCACAGTAAAAGCGCAGAGAAAAACGCAGCACCCTGTACTTCGAGACACCTTAGGAAACCTATAGCTGACGCTAAGTTGACAGCTGATAGCTTCAATGCTTTCTTGTCTAGAACTTTTAGTGAACATACTGTTGCCCTTCCTAACATCCGGGTTTGGACCGGTAACGTCCTTGAAACCATAACTTTTTACCCTCTGTGACGTGACCGTAGCCATTCGGCGTTTTCGTCAATCTTACAGTCCTGGACCAGATGGCGTCCCGGTCAGCGTTCTAAAGGCGGATGCAAAGTGATATATTTCCGTCCCTTTGTATAAGATATTTAATCTTGCTCTTGAAAGTGAAACCTTCCCTATTTTATGGAAGGAATCGCACATTCTGCCTATACCCAAACACGGCCGACCTACGTCATTTGACGACTTTAGGCCAATAAATACACTGCCAGCAGTCTTGAAGATCTTAGAGACCTTGATCAAAGACAAGATGATGCGTCACCTAACAGAGAATAACCTACTTAATGTGGCTCAGCATGGGTTCCTCGAAAAAGGGTCTTGTGACACCTGCCAGCTCTCTTTCTTTGATCATTTGCTACAATCCAGAGACAGCGGTTTTGCAATTTACACCGTTTACTTCGATTTCACGAAGGCCTTTTGATCGTGTTGACCATGATCTCCTACTGCTGAAACTTGCCTCCTTCGGCATAGGTAACAAGCTTCTGAACTTAAAATCCTCCTATTTGAATGCTCGCGCACAACGGGTTAAAATTTCCGATGTTATCTCCAACCCCACGCATGTGAGGAGTGGAGTTATTCAGGGTCAGCGTGCTCGGCCCGCTTCTATTTTGCCTTTTTGTCAACGATGTTCCTGATTATTTTCAGTATGGTATGCCCTTTATGAACGCTGACGATTTAAAAGTTGCCTATCGAGATAAACCAGTCGATCGCAACATCGCGCTTGAGTTCTTAAAAAGGATCTTCAGGCCTTCGCTCAGTGGTGTCGCACATGGCGCCTTTCGCTTTCTTGGCACAAGTGCTCCGTTATGGTTATTGGCGACAACCATCAGCCCCATCTAAGCATAGACGGTCACAACCTATATGTGCCCGGAGTTATAAAGGATCTGGGCATATCATATTCTAGTAGTCTTAATCTGTCAGAGCACTGCGCCCTTGATTGTCTCAAAAGCACGCCAAACTACTGGGTTTATTCTCAGAAATTTAAAAACCGTCAATATTAGAATCAGCCTTTATAAAATGTATGTCAGACCTAGTCTGGAATACTGCTCGTTTCTATTTAGCCTTCTGCACGCTAGTGAACGGAAGAAGATAGAATCAGTCCAGCACTTCTTTACAAAAAGAGTTTTCTCTTCAGAACACAGAAACCTGTACAACCAACAACTCTGTGAGCTTACAAGCCCTCGACCCGTTGTGGCTTCGCAGATTACAGAAGGGACTATTTTTACTGTTTAAACTTTTTAAACAGTTGTACCTTTAACCCTCTTACATCTCTGAGGCAGCTCGACCACTCTCGGCGCACCAGTCATCGAGATGTATTTGGATTTCTTCCTTTGGCACGCACCGTTAGATACCGTCAGTTTTTTTCGGTAAACGCTATAGCAATCTGGAATAAGCTACCCAGAAGTATCAAAATTCAGCAAAGCTATCCCTTTGTTTACGAGAGCTGTCACTAGTTTTCTACATTCAGGACACCTTCCAAAAATTTTGGGTGCTTACTCTGTGGAAGCTCTCTTCCGTTCTGATGGCGTTCACGGACTCTGAATCTTGTGCCGGACTTAATGCTAAGGGCAATATTTCTGGCTCTGCAGACCTTAGTCGGCTTATTCTTTATTCCGTCGAAAGTAAACAGCCATTCGCCGATATACCTGCTGGTGCAGAATACCGGATCCATAACACTGAAAGAAGAAGTACTTAACCGTGCACCTGTTTCAACGCTTCCATCTCCTGAACTTTAATCCCTCAATAAGCTGCAGTTTTTTCTCCTGAACACACTTGAAAGAATGATCAGGAGTTTTTACTGTCAGCTTGACCCTCTTCTTTATATCTCTTTTGACCTTGCTTATAAACTAGCAAAAAATAAGAAAATAAATTACCTATGCCAAATAATAGATACCACCGTTATGAAGCCAGTCAAACCACGGTCATCAAAGTCAAGAGAGAAACCCATAAGTACGGCGTGCCCCAGTCCGCAAATAAGTCAACCCCTCCCAACAGGTCCACACTCTCAGAGAACTTTCTACATGCAAATCGGCCACTTCGGACATCTCCGGACTCAATGCCCTACCAATATGTCAACCTTAACCGCTGATTCCTCAATCGCTCCTATCCCAGCGGCACCCATGGCGTTTGCCACTCTCATCATCTTTGAGCAAAATAACCTTGCCCCACCCTCATCGAGCACCCCCATCGCCTTCGCGGTGGCAACGAGCACAATCACCTGGTTCAGTGTTGCCATCGGTGAGAACAATCGCAATGACCCGTCGACCCCCGTAACTAACACCACCATCAATACCACTGATGCGGGTTTGGTTACAATCTGTCCTCACTCCTATCGCGCATTCTCTTCACACCTCGGTCTGGCCGGTCACTCGCTGAGCCATCAAACAGTGACTGTTGACACAGAGCAGTTTGCGTCTGCCTTCAATGCCCTCATTGCCTCCCACAGTCACTCACTTTCCTATATTGCTATATTTTTATCGTTTAGTTGCGTACCATTACTTATTCTTCTGTTGTCCTCCTTTCATGCAATTTGTGCTGTCCCTTGCATTTAAATGATAATCGAAAACAGTTACTTGTTAGACAATATTCTGCCTCTTATGTCTATTAGCCTACTCTCGAAATGTCTTCTTATCACATACAATTTCTCATACCCCAACAGTTAATGTTTTGCGACATCCTGTCGCAGGTTTCCATTCTGATCAGATACTTAAAGTGCGGAATTGAAGGCCATCAGCTTTGAATGTGGTCAACGTTTCGAAGCTTAATTTTTATAAATGTATTTTCGAAAGGTTACAGGTAGTGCCCTTGATGAGCCTATTTATATAAAGTAACTGTCACATCTTGCCAGTCTGCGAAAAGTTGTAGACATTTAACATATATTCGAAGCCATATACAATATAATTTAAATCAGGTTGTTACTGTTCAATGCGAAGCAGTGCGAAAGCAGAGTAGAACCAGAAAGATGTCTTTCACGACATCCCTCCGAGGCACAGTATTCAGGCGGTTGCTCTTCCTAGTCTACATCAACGACTGGGTCAACAATCTAGTTGTAGAGCTGTCGTGTCTGCTGACGATGTTAAATTATGGAGAGCCATCAGATAAGAATCCAACAAGCACGCCCTTTATGGGAGTCTCAACCGACTTAGCAGCTTTTCGGCTGGTGGGCACTTAGATTTTAATGCTGGTAAGTGTGTGGTTAAGGCTCCGTATCAGACGGACCAGTGATGAGGATTATTCCTCCCGATACCCTATCAATGGGTACCTCCTTTAAAATGTTTATAACAGAAGAAATTAAGTGGTCTAATAATCACCTTGTTTAAACTAAATTCACAGTGTCTAAAGGTAGCCAAACGTGCGACACGGGTGTTATTTTCGCTGGTAAGAGGATTTGTGCAGATTCATAAGGAAATGTGCGGAAAAACCTACGGGTCATTCGTTTGGTCTCACTTGTAGCATGCTATTCAGGCCTGGCATCCGTGATTAAATAAGGATTAGCTACAGCTGGAAGGAGTGCAGGCGAGGGCTATGAAGATCGTTAAAAATCTTGGCCATCTGCCTTTTCAAGCCAGACTGACTTAACTTGATTTGCTTCCCCTAACTTACAGACAACTACACGTTGAACTCAGGTAAACCTACCGGATTGTCAGAGTCCGTTTGTGTGCCCTAGAGTTTGATGACTTCTTCGAATTGACTGGGACGGACCAACTGCGTGGTCATCCCTTTAAACTGCAGCAGTTGTTCCATTCGGACTTCCGACGGAATGACTTCTTGCAGAGGGTCATTGGAGGATGGAACGGCCTCCTTGCAGTGGTGATCCTTTCCAAAAGTATTGAAACATTTAAATGCAAACTATATACTCATTTTCTGAGAAACTACTGTAGTATAATCGAGATTGTGTGAGTGGTGACAGTTTGCACATGACTCACTCATACCGATGACTTTACATTTCCCAGATTAACTTATGCAAAATGGAGTATATTGCTATATTTTAGATATAAAAAGGGAGCTCAAGAGCGAAAGCCTTAGTTTCTCAATATAGTGCACATGTATATTTCAACTTGTGGTAACAACATCATTCTGCTCTAATTGTTTTACCAAGTTGAGTAATATGATGACGTGCGGCTCCCTTTGCAGACTACCAAACAGTTACGAAAAACTAGTTTAATAAGCCCTGGGTTTGGTGCTTTCTTTGCTTGTCTAGCAGACCGGTTCTGGTTACCGTAGACTATGTACTTTTCACTAAGTGTCTTGATCATTCATGTGCAGTGGTCTCCAGTTTGTGAGAAACAACGAATACAAAATCTATATGCGACCAAAATATCGCGGTGCCGTGGTGTAGTGGTTATCACGTCTGCCTAACACGCAGAAGGTCCCCAGTTCGAAACTGGGCGGTGCCACATTTTATCAGTTTCTTGCACAACCCGCGATCACCGCAGTCAGGCACAAATGGTGGACCGTTTTCCTAATACGTATTAAGAGGGCTTTCGATCCAGACAGGATTTTCTGCCTATCTATTGTTATATTGGATAGGCCTTCCAGACGCAGGTATAAACTATCCCCAATCGCCATGTAATGTCGCTCCAATTGGAGGGCAAACAGGCTACTTGCACGTCATTGAGAGTCTATAAAGCAGCCTGGAGCCTTATTTCTAATAGCAAATCGTCACTGGATTGTGATCGGTTGACGACTCCCCTAGATGATTATCTCACTATGGCCTCAAAGGAATGCGTGCATTCTGATTGGCTGAAGGTGAAGAGGCAGAGATTGCTTCGCGCGCCCTCTCCCACTGTAGCGTCCGGCCGATTCGGCGATGGGGATGAAGCGGGACTGCTGGGTCGCGGGTATAGCTCGGTAGCCTTCTTCACAAGGATATCCTTCGACACTGTGTCTTCTGAAGACTCAGGCATTTCCAATATAATAGTACGAACGATAGATAACCAAGTAATCGACATAACGACAATATAGATGGGATAGGTTTAGGCAATGGGTACAGTATATGTGAACGAATAATCTCAATACAAGGAATGTAAATATGACGATAAACGGGAAGTGGTTATGGTTTTAACGACGAAGGGACGATAGATAAAAACGACTTATCGAGCGGCGGCGACGTGTCCGGTTGGTTGGCACGTGCGGAATTACAGCCCGTCTACAAAAACGGAAGAGGGTCTGATTGAAACAACACGGGTGGTTCAGGTCTGTTACACCACGCCATTTCCTGTTCTGTTAGTCTGTTATTCGTACGTGAGACACCTGTTGACACTACCGTTCCTGTTTGCTTCTTATTATAACCCTTTTTGTTTTTTTTTCTTCGTAGCACGTGGAAGGAAATATCGAAGAGAACATTTAAAAGGCGTTTAGATCGTGCCGTACAAGAAAAATTTCGGCAACTCGCAGAGAATGTGAGAAAAGTGTATTCGTCCGACTCTTCATAATTGTCGTGGTTTTTTTTAATCATCTTCCATGTTCCTCGAGTGGCACCGAAACTTCCTTGCCTGAAGATAAGGCCAGTTTGTTGGAAATTCCCTCTACTACGGGGCCCGGGGTATCTGCGTGAACAGTCCTAAGTGAAGAGGAGCCAAGCGTACGCAGAGCTCTGCGTTTCTGGGCCATACGTTCCCACACAGCCCTAATCAACTTGAATATGATACGGTTGACCTCTGACGTGCCCTCAAACGGTCGAACGCTGCTTACTGGGGCAAGCAATTCGCCAACGGTTACGGCAATGTGAAGTGGTGAGTATGTCCATATTGGACTTATAATTTCTACCTTCCTGAAATTAAATTTAGACTTAATCGTATGTTTGTGCTTTGCATTCTTGAATTTTGCTGTCCTTACTTCGGTTTAATGAACGAATCTAGCCGTTCAAAAATTGAAAATATCCAAAGACATTTCACAAAAAACTCCTGTATCTGACTCTTTAAAATACTTCCTACTCAACTAGATGCCAGCAGACGCAGCTAAAATTTCTTCTGGTCAGGAGACTGGAAGCAGGCTTTTGACTCCTTTTTAGACTTTTTAGTAGCTCAAATCGCCCCAAGTTTTCTGTTATTACCCCCGTTAGTCCTCCTTATAACCAAAGAAATTCAGTTCAGTTCAGTTCAGTTTTATTAAGGGAAATATAGGCGAAGCCTTTGAGCTCCCTATTGATGTCAGTGACACTGTAAATTAAAAAGGCTGACATATAATGGACGTTGGACAAAGGGTTATCTCCCGGACACACTGCAGGTCATCGGACAAACAATTATAAAATAATGTTACTCAAAAGTAGGGAGTAGTATGTTATATGACGCGAAAATTAGGGATGGGAATATGTTTCGGGAAATGTGTTAGGTTCGGATGTCGTGGTGGTACTCATGGCTGTACTGGTCAAACTTCCGCTTAAAAGTGTCAACGGATGGGGACATGATTATGTCGGCCGGCAGAGCATTCCAGGCTGTATCACTCTGTTTGAGAAGAAGAACCTTCTTGTGTCGAGTCTTGCACCTGTCACTCGTAGTTTAATGGGATGCCCTCGCAAAGTAGTGGTAGTGGTCAGCTCAAAGAAGTCGCCAGATGCAAGGCAACAATCCTGAAGCCGCAGCATTCGAAAGGCTTGTATTAAGTCGCCGCGTAGCTGTCTATAGTCCAGAGGAAACAGATCAAGATTAGACAATCGTGTCTCGTAAGGCAGGCAGCTTTGACCTTGAACAAGCTTGGTTGCACGTCTTTGGACCTTCTCAAGGGTGTTGTGGTCTTTGACAAACCACGGTCTCCAGGCTTGTGTGGCAAATTCCAATTGTGGTCGCACGAACATCCCGAAGACCTTATTAAAGCACTCTTTGTCGAACTTTGCAAACGCTCGCTTAATTAGATACAAGCTTGACATGACAGATTTTGCTACTTTTGAGCAATGGAACGATGGCTTCAGTGTGGGCGTGATCCATACTCCTAGATCTTTCTGAGCCCCTACCTCTGGTAGCGGTGTGTCGTCCAGATAGTAAATTCTCTGGTGCCCTGAGCTGGTTCTGCCAAATCGCAGAATATTGCACTTGGTAGCATTGAATGGGAGGAGCCAGTTGTGCGACCATTCCTCGAGTCGATGCAAGTTCGCCTGTAGATTTTTCTTCATCATCTGCGTTGTGGATGACCTTCCAAAAGCTTTATATCGTCAGCAAACATGGCGGTGTCACAGTCCAAGCCACTTACGCAATCATCAATGTATATAAGGAAGAGGATAGGGCCCAGGACGGAGCCCTGAGGAACCCCACTCTCAACCAACACCTCCGCCGATTGTTGATCGCCAAGACGGACAATCTGAGATCGCCCAATGAAGAAGTTTTCGATCCACTTCAAAAGCTAGCCCCTTACCCCAATACGGTTGAGTTTGTATAGGAGACGTTGGTGAGGCACGCTATCAAAGGCCTTCGTGAAGTCTATGTACACTGCGTGCACTACATTTCCTTCATCGACCGCTCGGGTCCATCGTTCCAGACAGTAGAGCAAATTAGTTAAACAGGACCTTCCTCTGCGGAATCCGTGCTGCGCTTCAGAGAGAAGATGATGCCGCTCCAGAAACTGCATCAGTTCACGTTTGATGATTCGCTCCATAATCTTGCAACATATGGAGGTGAGACTTACCGGCCTGTAGTTATTTGCGGAAGCCCGGCTGCCACTTTTGTGTATTGGGGAAATCCACGCGGTCTTCCAATCGGGTGGCAATTTGCCTGCAGTGAGGGAGGCTTGGAAGAGTAGACACAAGGGTTCTGCCAACTCTACGGCCAACTCCTTCAACAACTTTGCCGTTATTACATCAGGACCTGGCGATTTGGTTTCGTCCAGCTTCAGTAGTTCCTGCAGAACAATAGGTTCTGTTATGACCACTGAGTCAATTGTCGGGACCTCTTCCGCACTATAGTTATCAGCGGTTAGATTGGCTTCTCTCGTAAAAACCGACTGAAAGAACTCAGATAGATGATCAGCCTTTTCTTCGTCCTTGCAAAGTTCGACGCCTTCATCCGTTTTTAACAAAGGGATGGGGTCTTTATTTCGAGTGCACTGCCTAATGTAGTTGTAGAAGAGCTTCGGGTTTTCTGCTGCACGGTTTATCAAGTTACTCTCAAAACTTTGGCGGGCTTTTATAAACCAGGCCTTTTAACCTGTTCCTCTGCGTCTTGTACTTCGTCAGCGATTCGGCGGTCTTTTCCCTGAGATAAGTTTGCCATAGCTTTCGCTTGTGGTTAACTTCACTCTTCAGTGTGTTCGTTAGCCACTGGGGCCTGTTGGTGATATTTTTCGAATTAGGACGGTAGTTGGTGATAAGTCCTTGTAATACGGCCTTAAATTGCAAACCAATCCTCGAGAATACACCCGGTGAATGTTTCATTCCAATCTAAATGGCGCACATCAATTTTCATTTGGGTAAAGTCTCCACGCCATAGGTTGCGTTTGACTGTGATGCTTCGATCGGGGACAGAGAAGAGTGAATATTCCCATTGTAGGACAACGTGATCACTTTTGCCCAGCGGGGATAGACAGTTCACAACATCTACGCTGTCAGGCGCCTTTGTCAATACAAGGTCCAAACAATTAGCTTGTTGCCCCTCGCGTATTCTGGTCGGAGACAGGACGTGTTGAGTTAGGAAGCGTTTGTGTATAGCTTCTAGGAGGCGGCGATCGAAGTTTAATTCCCAGCCTGGTGCCGAGCTCAGATTCCAATCGATATTCGGAGCGTTAAAGTCGCCCATAATCATTACTTCGGATCGACTAGCAAACGATTCTAAATCATCTATCAGTCTACTGTCTGACTGCGGATCGTTTCTTGGTGGTCGGTAGACCGTTAGGATCTCAAGGGTGCTTGAGACCCCGGCGTTCTGATGGTGAGCCAGATGGCTTCAGTTTCGCACGCGAGCTTTTCCTTTTTTTCTGACGCGAGCAGGCCATATCTGAAATAAGTCAGCACACCCCCACCATGACGTCCTGTTCAATCCTTTCTGAATAACTGAAAACCTGGAATGGCAACTTCACGATCGTCCACCTTCGCGGTCAGCCACGTTTCAGTTATGGAGATGATATCTGGTGAAGTTTGGCACACGTATATCTTAAGCTCGTCTAATTTAGGGAGTAGGCTTTGGGCATTGGTATATAAACATTTAAGTTTATTTGTGTGTTTTTAAGCCGGCTATGTCGCTGCCTTCTTTAATTGAGGCAGCTGGATCGAAAATTCGCACAGGATGAGTCCATATTCAAAGAGACTTTGCATATTTCCGCAGTAGAACTGGATTTTGTGTAGATTTTTGCATTGGATTAGTTGCTCAACCGTGAGACTTTTGTCAGAATTATGGTCGTCCTCCACAGAAGGGGTTTTTGTATTCGAACAATCACTCCGTTTCTTATTACAAGTCCCTTCTCTCCCTGTTCTTTCAAGTTCTCCAATTCCGCGTTTAGCGCCCTCCATTTCATTCTCTCTTGTACGGAGTAGTCCTGTTGAAAAAAAATACCTCTGTGACCGGGGACTCCCCTGCTGTTCGCTCGATTAGAAGGTCTCTCTGAAGTTTGTTTTACCAAAAATTACCTTTAAAGGCCTTGATTTATTTCTTAGAAGGTTTGTGTTATCTTTACTATTTAGTCGGAAAAGTTTAAAACCCTAATTTTTCATCCTCTCTTATTATTTCACTCAAACACTCTTGCAAGGCCATGATATCATCATTTATTCTACACCTGGGGATTTCGTTGGTTGATTCACGAATCCCATGGACGATTATGCATTGTGACCTGTCCACAGCACCTCTATCCAGGGGGTTCTGTTGAATAATTTGTCTGGCTGATGTTGGGGCTTCCCCAATACTGGCTTCAACGTCTTTGGCTTTGGAGAGGTATTACCACTGTGGGTCCACTTTGTGTCCTCCATTCGGTGGACAACAGCTCCTCTATATTTGCCTCTGATGAAGCGCGCGTGGCCTGGAGACTATTTTCGTTAATCATTATCTGTCGTGTTTCGTTTAGTTCGTTCATTGTTATATTTTGATCAATTTCATTTTGTACCTTCGATTGCTTTTCTGGTGAGTTTGAAATCATCCCCTTCGGATTTTTGGTACCCGTCCCTGTGGTCTTACCTTTCGCCTTTTTCTTATTCTTCAGTGTTACTGGAGGCTCTGCGTCACTACTCTTGACTGTTGGCTTAGATACCACGTTTTTTATATTTGGGGATTTGTTGTGTAGGTTGCCTCGTGCTCTACTCCGTGTTATCCTATGCGTTGATGCTGGCAATCGATCCTCTGAAACGAGGGTCTGCTGTATAAAATTCTTCATAATCCTGATTTCTTCCTCCAGTTGATTTAACTTGGAGGCTAGCGTTTGACAACCGCCACAATAGTTTTCCTGGTACTTTGGCTGTAACCAATTTAGCACTAATTATACCTCCTCCTACATCCCCCACATCTAAGCGCTCTTTTCTTTGCTTCTAGGTATAGCTTTCTTTGGAATGACCTGCCAATCGAAATTAGATTGCTAACTAGTCTATCTGCATTCAAGCGAAGACTATACATTTATATTAACAGTGATTCTATTAACATTATTTTTCTCATATTTTCCGAGCAGCTTTCTTCATGACTCGGAGAAAGGACCATCGGGAATTTAAGTGACCTTGCAAATATTTTTCTCTACCCCAGGTCCCACAGGAAACATGATGTCTCCTAATACCACTAGTCATTCTAGCGATGAAGTCATTCGGAAGTACACAGTCTAACATGCTCCCATTTCGTTGAATACTTACTATCATCAGAATTCTATTCTGAGGAATCAAGTTCACTGACGCCTTTTCGCGAGATTTTGATTCAAGCGCCTTAGTGATCAAGAACGAACCATATAGACGTTTCATTATCTCATTCTGAAATGCTACTGCAGTATTAGCATACTCTACCCCCTTACCTTATTTTTGTAAGTAGTTTTTTTCTCCTACTCTCTATAAGAAAATGGAGGCCTATTGAACTCTGCCTCCATTTTCAAGGTAGGAGTTTTTTTCACTGCCTATTATCTAGTTCACAATTAATTTCAAAAAATCGCTAACTATTGTCATAATAGGACAAGTTCTTCTTACCTTATTAAATATTTGTACATTTTATCTGCACACGTTGTCATAATTTTAGTTCGGTACTACTGTTTGTTTCAACCGTGCCTTCCCGGCGCTAACTAAATATAAATTCAAAATTCTAAATTAGATGCTGGAGTTTCGTCTAGCCGCTATAATTTTTGATGCTCCAGCCAGGGCCTTTATTAAGTAGATTAAGCATGTTAATGCCTATTAAGGCTGTGAGCGGATATCCAACAGTTACTTATGGAAAATCAGGGGCACCGTTGTTGCTGCACGTGTCGGCCCTCGCCGTCATCGGCAGGGCCTATATTTAAGACGATTAAAACTGTTTCGGAGCTGGACGAATCCACCAGCTCTCTGTCTGACACAATGCATGAACAGCAGGTGGTAAGGACCCAACTAGATTACGTCTAATCCGCCAGAGCGCCCACCTTGCCGGCCTTGGTGGAGACACCGTAATCACGTTTGCTGATCGCGTCTTTAATGGCCTGTTTACTGATGAAATAACTTATGAGCTCACAGCAAGGAAAGTGGCCCTTGTTGGGTCTAAACGATGTGGCCTGGTCCTCGGTAAGACAAGTATAATATGTTGCTTTACGATATCCTATGCAGACTTTTTTCGACCTATGGAACACTGGCAATAAGTCGGACGCCAGCAGTTGGACAAAGCCTTAAAGAACGCGTTCCGACAGGCCTATTAGCAACTGCAGAAGCGTTGGCTCAGGGCCTCAACTTTCGTCACTGAACGCGGTTAGTCACCGTTACTAACTTGCGTGAACCGTGTACTCTCCTCTCTGTCTTTATGCGCCGTACTCGAAGCCAGGCGTTGCGGGCTAATATGCGCGCAGAAATATCGATTGTGCACGCCGTCACACGCTGATGCAAAAGGCCGCACTCGGGTTTATAGAGGAATATCGATTTTTCCCTTGCCAAAGTTTTCGCCCCAGACGGTTCCCGTCCTTGTCAATAGAACTGAAATTCAGCAAACGATTGGATCATAGAGGTGAATGAACGTTACTTTCTGTTTTGAGCGTCTACATAGAGTGGGCTCGAGCCCAACGACGTCCCATATGACTGGAGGGTATGCTCGTGGAGATCCTGACCTACAACGAGAGGTAATGGAAGCACCCACGATGAACGACGACTGCGGGGAAGGGCGTTAGCGAGGGTATGCCAAAAGTACTCCATGGTAAGACACCTCGTTAGGGTCAATGAATATGCTGATGCTTGCAATACATCAAGCGCAAAGTCAGACATATTTGACGAGTTCGGTGCAGTTCAGTTCAGTTTGAAGGAATACCTTTTGTATCCCTATTGCTTATAAAATGTCCAAGAAAAAGCATCGATAAAATGAAGAAAATGGAAAGAGAGGTTAAGCCGTTTTTTGCAACGAAGAAGGCAATTATTTTCTTCATTGCATGCGACAAGCGAGCACACGCCTAGTAGTCCAAAAACGTAACCAAGATTTCTCATTTCATCACTAACTGCACTTTGAGAGCTGAATATCCGCACGAATATTGGAGGTAGCTTCGTAAGGGTCGGACGATTAAAGAGATACGCTGAGAATCACCTTGAAAGCGTCGCAACTAAGATCAACGAGCTAAGTCGTAATCTGCATCAACGCATAGCAATATTGAACGAGTTAAAAAATGAAGAACGAAGCCTATTTAGCAGTTACGTTCAAGCCGTGACCCCCAGACGTATGAAAGCACAAGCATCTTTTCCAAGTGCTCCGTATATAATTTCACTAACTTGACGCTTGACAAATACGTGATTGAAGTTCTATCTTTGGACCAAACAAAATGGTTTTCCTAACCAAAGACCAAACAAATTAGTGGCAGAAGTTCAATTTGAAAACCCGTTGAGTCAGAGGCATAACCTAGTACACACAACACAGGAAAACGCGGAGGATTTCAAATCAACGCTCTTGAACAGTTGCTATCAATATCTTAGAACAAAACCACTAAGAATCGGGCATATCATGAAAGAACATTTGGCGAAACTCAAAGAATTGCGGTAAAAATAAGGAAATACTCATCACTAAACCGGACAAGGGTTCTGGTCTCGTTCTAATGAATAAAAGTGTTAACGTTTCGAAGATCGAATCAATCCTGGATGATAACACTAAATTCAAAAGAGAGAGACAAAATAAGGACCAAACTGAGACCGTAGAAGTCGAAATCACAAAATGTTTTTGGAAACTGAAAGACCAAGGTTTCCTTAGTAAACAGGAGTTCGAAGCTCTCAAATCCACCGGTAAAAACCCTCCAAGTCTTTATGGTTTGCCAAAGGTTCACAAACCAGACATTCCAATAGGCCGATATTAGACATGTACAATTCACCCTATCACGCAAGAGCAAAGTGGCTCGCAGAAAGGCTTAAGCCGATTCGACTGCAAATAGCACCACGTAGCCTACGGGACACATTTGAATTTATCGATTCCGTAAGAAACACAAAACTCAATGGGAAAAACGATGTTGTCCTTAGATGTCGCATCGTTGTTCACTAGTATTCCCCTCACGGAAACCATATAGTTTTTATGTGAGGAGATTTTAAGACGGGAGTTCCCAATCGGTATGCCGGTCGGAGCCCTCAAGGAATTGGTCTTTTGCTGCAAACTAAATGTTAAATTCAGTTTCGATGGCCACTTTTACCGTCAAATCGATGGCGTAGCGATGGAATTGCCCCTTGGACCACTACTAGCTGATGTCTTTATAGGGAAACTAGAGAACAACCAGCTCTCGCCAGTTATAAAGGACATTTTTTCCCCATTCTCGATATGTATATGATATTTTTGCAAAAGCTGATGAAATGCTCTAGTTGGGCACCCTCCGGCGTAAACTGAATCAGGCTCACTCAGCACTAACCTTCACTATGGAAAAAGAGAACGGAGAATCCCTCCTCTTTCTAGACGTCCTATTTAGCAGAAAGCCTGATGGAGCAATTCGTAGAAGTGTATTTCCGAAGACAAACATGGACTGTCCAATACGCAAATTTCTACAGTTTTGTATCATTTAGCCAGAAACGAAGCCTAGTCCGTTGCCTCACCAAACGAGCTAGGAGAATATGTACCCCTGATACATTGGAGAATGAACTCGCCCTTATACAAAACACTGCGAGAAAACGGATTTCCCAAGAAGTTTATCAGTAAGTATATGGAGGCATGTCCCCCAAAATCGGACGTGCCAACGACTGAGAAGAAGGTCTTATTTCTTACTCTGCTTTTTCAAGAGAATGCGGCAAGTGATTTCCTACATCACCGATTAAACGCTGCTGTCGCGCACACTTACCCAGCCACTAAGATAAGGCAGTGTTCTCAAGCAATCCTCTTATTCGCCTTGAAGGCTAGGGTAGACTGCCCTTTCCGACCTCCTCAACATGCATCTACGCCTTCCCTTGCTCCTGTGGGGCAGGTTTTATTGGTTGAAAAACCAGGCGCCTATCCAAGCGGATGCGCGAGCACCATGCTGCCTGGCCAAATCAAGGCATAGTAAAATCCATCTCCAGCTTAATTGTGGCTCAATTGGTTGACAGCGGTCACTGGGTAGACGTCAACCAAGCATTTCGTGTGATCTAAAAAGTGCCAACGAAACACTCCAAGTTCCTGCGTCAGCGGATATTTGCGATAATTACGCGTCACCTGCCGAACCAAACGCCGTGCCGCCTGTAAATGCATTCCAGGTCCCCCTGAATCGAAAACTAATCCCCAGCATGCCACACCTCGCCATGCCCAACTCAAGTACAGCCAAGAAACCCAACCAACTGCAGAACTCCTCCCAACCTCGCCGTAAGTCTCCCCAACCTCAACAAACTCAACTCCACACTTCACCGCCTAACGACCCAAAACCGTCAACCTCACGCCCACCCACTCACCCAAACCGCCCCAAACCAGACTCAAAACGCCACCACGGGCAACACGCCCCACTGGACAAACCCAATCCACCAACTCATCACAAACCAGCACAACCATAACGCCCGAGCGCAGCGACAGCTAAGTTCCTCGACACCATCCAACCCTGTCCAAACCCAAACCCATTTACTACGAAAACCAACCACAAGAGGGCCCAGCTTCCAAACCAACTTCGTCCGCGCAATCCGGGCCGCCATGCCTCCAGCACAGATCACATATCCCCTGGGCCCTATGCCACAAAGCATCCCACCCCACACACCGTAAAAAATGGCACCAGAGGCAAAGCTCGCTTCAATTCTCACCATCCACCACAAAGATCACCACAGAGGAGACCGGAAAGCCCCTCCAGCATATATATATATATATATATATATATATATATATATATATATATATATATATATATATATATATATATATATATACATATACATATATATGAGAGAGAGAGAGAGAGAGACATATATACATACATACATACATACATACACATACATACACATACACATATACATATATATATATATATATATATATATATATATATATATATATATATATATATATATATATATATATATATATATATATATATATATATATATATATATATATATATATATATATATATATATATATATATATATATATATATATATATATATATATATATATATATATATATATATATATATATATATGAGAGAGAGAGAGAGAGAGAGAGAGAGAGAGAGAGAGAGAGAGAGAGAGAGAGAGAGAGAGAGAGAGAGAGAGAGAGAGAGAGAGAGAGAGAGAGAGAGAGAGAGAGAGAGAGAGAGAGAGAGAGAGAGAGAGAGAGAGAGAGAGAGGAGAGAGTCGACAATGCCCGACGAAGACGCCTAAGCATGCTCAGCCTTGGCCAACTTGTGGCCCTGCCAGGTTTAGCGTCCTCGCTCAATCCATTGGCAGCCATGCGAACCAATCTCAAAGAACGTGAGCAGTACTCGGAACTACCTGATCAGTGACTGTCATAGACAGTGACAACCAGACGCAAATGTTCACTTTTATTCTATATTTCTTTACTGTCTTCTTGCGGAACAATACCGCGCCTGCGTTCTTTATTTCATAGAGTTTGTACTGTTCTTTGTATTTACTTGATCATCAGATCGGTTACCTTTCAACCAATATTTTTCCTTTGCGTCTAATGTCTTCTCAAGATTTAAAATTTTTTTATGTTCCCTACTTTAAATACTAAGATATCCGGCACATATTTTTGTATGAAGTATCGCAAATTTTTATTTTGGTCAGAAAATATCAAGTGTGAAACTGAAGGCCATCAGTTTTGGACTTTGCTCAATGATTGAAAGTTTCATTTTTCTGTAAGCTTATCCCTGATCTGGATGGTTTAGTTACTTAATGTGGCAACATTGGCTGGAATATTCTTTGATGAATGCTCACCGATCGCTAACGGAACTTACTCGTTCCGCTCTGCCTTGAGGCCTACTCTCTCGAGTCCCGCAAGCAACCGCACAGCGGCTAGGAGTTACCTCTGTAAATAGCGCTTTAATTAGAGATTTCATTGTCTTGCATTCGTTGATGAATGCTCACCGATCGCTAACAGAACTCACTTGTTCCGCTCTGCCTCAGGGCTCACTTTCTGGCCCCGCACAACGGCTAGTAGTCGATAAATATTGCCGACAAAGACAAGAGAGACTGGAAGGGTTATTTCTGACTTATTAGCCGTCGTCAGCCAGTCATACCCAACCCCAGGGGGGTGCACTACCCGAGGATCTGCTGTTTACTCACTGACCCTCTATTTGTGAATCATTTTCGTTTGTGTGTGGGCAGTAGGGTTTTGCTACAATTGCTTTACCGAGTTGCACACGATGATAGCGCGCGGCTCCCCTTGCAGTCTAACAGACAATTTCTTAAACGTGCTCTTAATGCAACACTGGCTTCGGCGCTTAAGTTTGATACTACTCTAACAGAGCTCACTGATTTACCGGACAGCTTCTGATTATCTTCAAATACACACTTTCGGCAAGCACTGCATGTGTTACCCCACTAACACGCAACTGTCTATTGAACGAACTTATAACGAACACATTCGATAGATGGGTTTGTAATAGGGGAACAGGGGCAATGAGTGGGACACTTTAAAGGACAGAAGAGGACGGCAACATGCTCACAATAAAAAGAAATTTATACACCCACCATCCTCGTACAATTGAAATGGCTTTTTAGCGCTGAATTAGACCGTATTACACGCCTACATAAACGCCAACCTAACCCATAGGCTAACCCTAGTCATTATGCTCCTTGCCGGGTAAGTTCAAAGGCAGTGGGATCAAACAAACTTTTCCTTTCACACTTTGTATTGAGAATCTTGCTTTCTAGGGTTCAAGTAGCGAGTGTGCGCAGAGCACTGCAATCGTCATCAGGTCAAATACCGGGTTGGAAGCAAACAACAGAAGGCACCAGAATGAGGGATATATTGGGCACAGAACCCCGAGTTGCTGTCTCAGGCAGCAGTGACCACTGGAAAAGTCACGATTAGTGTTGACTGCGTCCAGTCATGCCGGAGAGAGAGAGAGATTGCGGTGGCAACTGCTTAAATAGGCCTATGGAGCCAGTCAAGTGGTGTCCAATAGGTGTACGTTGAATTACCCGAGTGGTCCATGCTGCGTCCGTCGAGATAAGGGGCGTTCAAGTGGCATTTGGGCGTCCACGGCCATCTGGATGCATGTGAGTGCAAGTGGAAGTCGGTTAAGTGCCTGCAGGTCAGCCAGTGGGAGCGCGCTCGCGGCGAAGTTGTATGACCTTGAGACAATGAGCCTTGAACAAGGACGCCGAACCAAGCGATGTCTGCGGTACAACAGACTACAAAAGTTATTCCTATGGAAGTACGTGAAAGAAACCAACTTCGGAGTCGAGAAACCTGCGCACAATGTATCACTACTTCTATACACACAAATAAAGCAAATAACTTGACGAGTCACGAGTTACTGCTGCTTTCTCAGGCTGCAAAGATCCGGTCTACTAGGCAAAGCAACGAGTAACCATCTATTCCTCTGAATCCAAATATAATAAAGTATACATTGTACTGACACGTTTATAGTAGTATAATTATTTGAATTTAATAGACAGTTTTCTTTCACACGGCATTTAGAGACGCATAAACTGCCTAACAGTCGAAATACAACAAATTTTGCAAATATTCTGTGTATCCTTCAACATCTAACAACCTTCCAGATCGTAGATGTGTGAACTTACTCATTTCTTCTTCGTGCGATTTTATGCTCAATAGTCAAATGCATTACTACGACCATGTCAATAGGTTTGGTGTCCGCTATGTTGAAAGAGGTTTCATGCCGTAAAACCTTCAATTGTTCTTTGGCAGTTTCCTTGACGAAGGAAGGAGCAACAGTTTGTATTTTTCGGTAATCCTTAAAGAAGAAATTTTTGAAATTTGCTCTCTTGTTTTGCGTCGCGTATCGCTTCCAGTTCGTGGGTTCTTTTAGTCATCCTCTGCTGGAGCAAACTCGCCTCGTTCTTGCCCTTAAACTCATGGCATCTGATCATCTCTTGGGTCATCCTTTGACGACATTTATGAAGCCTCATGTGGAGATCTTGAAGGAGAATTTGGATCCCTCGACTAACAGGCTAACCTACTGTCTGCCTCACCAACCCGGTGTTTACAGCATGCTTGTATGAAACACATTTCACCAACACGTCAGTATCGAGATAACTCGGCAGAGATTCGATTTACGTTTATGTGAGACCTCTAAAAATGTCGGAAGAATGTAGCATTTAGCACCCAAACCAAGTGTCAATACAAGCTAAATTGAGCGTTTCAGGCAGGGGTAAAGAAGGAGTGGTGGTCACTGGAATAGGCGTTTTAG
This sequence comes from Schistocephalus solidus, assembly GCA_017591395.1. NCBI lineage: Eukaryota > Metazoa > Platyhelminthes > Cestoda > Diphyllobothriidea > Diphyllobothriidae > Schistocephalus > Schistocephalus solidus. The sequence goes on from WEDG01001586.1 coordinate 21,109, forward strand.
TGACATTACATTTTGGATTCACATTCGAATTCATAACCCGAGACAGCATCAAATAATTCCAGTTTGAACAGGAATTACAGCATTACCAGGACTCAGTTGTAGTGCCATTGGTTTTACCGATGTTGCCATAGATGCTCTACTGTTCGCAGTCGAGTCTTTGATTATCGAAATTAACTCACCCCAGTCGTTTGAGACTGGAATATTTGCTAAAAATGATGAGGGAGAAAGATTGACCAGTTTTCAGACTTCCCTGGCAACAAGTGATATATTTTCGGCTTGATATGAAAGAACTGACTTTCACCTTTATATTAGAGTGTTTTTCGCTATATTTGTTTAATTTTGGGGCCTGTTTTAAGATCGCAAATGCCCAAAAGCGTGCCCGAACATCAACTAAAACTGCTTATTTTCCGCCTGTTCCGATTCAAGTTTCGATATTAGTTCGTAGTCAACCGCCGATAGAAAGTATCTGCTCATATCTCACGTACAGCGTGACAGAGAAAAGTTATGATATAACGTGACTTCTGAAATGAACATCCGTTTTCGGCCCGAAATTTTGGTGCGGTAAAACAAACTACAGTTGACAAAGTTTATTACTGATTCTTATGGAGAAAACGTCACAAATCTGCAAAACAGATTTTTTCATACTGAATCTGCCCTCATGTTTCGAAAACAGGTGATTTTTATTACCTGCATTTACCTGATTTTTGTGAAAGCAAAAAAATTTCCATTCCGTGAAAGGACTTATTACAAATTTTTCCGTTCTATATTCGTGTTCATTTTACTGCGCGCTAGCTCCTGAGCGGCACCGGCATACCATCCGCTCCGTAGGGCTTTTGGGGTGAAGGGAAGAAGGAGGAGGGGGATAATGAGGAAGAAGGGGAGCATAATTACTGGAGGGGGGGGGGGGGTGGGGTAAGCGCAACAACACCAAATGGAGCCTAACTCGGGCGAGCCACAGGTGAGTGTTGGATGTAACCTAAGGATGCTGCAGTCGAGAGCTTTTATGGCCCTTTGTACGCCCACAAACCACAAACTCCCCGAAGGCCGACTGTTCCTCTACCTGAAACCTTAACTTTAATCCTGGTCGACTTATTGCTTTACTGTGTCGAGTTTTTAAACCAGCGTTTCACAAGAACTGTCCACTTAGCTGAAAAACTGCCAGTTCTTTCGCCTAAAAACGACAGAAAGGTTATGTCCTTCAAGGTGAGGTGATTTACACCCACAGGTTAACCAATAGAAAGCCTACTAGAAGAAAGCTATAACTGGGTGGACAAAAAGCTCACGATAACAGACAATTCCTGATACCCTGAATCATTGCTTCACGATCATTTTCATCTTCAATGGAACTGCGTTCGAATAATTCAATGCTACACCGATGGGGTGGCCATTGTCCAATGTGATTGCTGAGGCAGTGTTGTAGCGACTGAAGGCACAGGAAGAAGACAACAAAATACCGTTTCAAGACATGCTATAGGGAAGTCCAAAAATCGGAGTTCAGGAAGGCGACGCATTCTTATCTTAGTCTGTGTCACCATAGCAAGCACATCCTTTCGTAAAAGCAAACCTGTCTAGTAACACTTGACTTCCACGAACAAGAACGCTGCATCGAACAAGGTGGTCATCAAACAGCTCGGTCAAAAGGTCTGATCCGAGCAAAATTTACAAATCCTTCTTTAACCACAGGAGGAAAAGACTCTTCAAACAGCGAAAATGTGCTTCGTCTATTTAGATTCTGTTTTATTTATTACATTGATTTATTTGCTCTGTTGATATAGAAATTCACCAGTTTATCATACATAATCTTAATATTCCGCACCTTGGCTTCTCATAGAAAACAGATTAATGCACAGAGCTCAAAATATGAAGAAGGAATTCGCCACTTTAAGGCCAGGGGCGAGCATTTCACTCAGAGTTACTCGACGTGGAAATCTCCCAACGGGAGTGCTGAGCAAAACAACAAGTTAAGGCTTTCCCTCGTGTTTATACGCCTTTTTACTTTACCTCCATTGGTATTCCTCCTACACCACGTGAGCCATTAAAATTTGTCAGGTACTGAATTTGTTTTCGACGCGCGTCAAACGGCTCACCGAAGGTGGCAAAATGTCTGCGTGCAGGACCGTCCGCTAACCTTCCTTTTTTTTCACTCGAAAATGTTTCATCTGACATCTTAACCACCACCCATCTCATATCGCCTCCAACTCTTTAACCTCTCAGCCACTATATGCTCCGGAAGTGCTCTCGCCTTCGTAAAAAGTCATGCTTAGAGTGCATAACAATTAACTGAAACCGGCCGATGCGACGCGGACGCACTGCCGTGCAGGTAAATGGACCTTCAGAGAGGACGCGTGGTGGGGATTGGCTTCGGCTGCACAAGAACTCACCACCTAAGCACTTAGCTAACCACCTCTTGGAGCTGGCGTTGTAGTCTCAGCTCTGGCCCCAACGAAAACAGCATTAACCTCCTGTCGTTATCGTGCCAATGGAGATGCCGGATCTTCCAGGCAACTCGACAGAAAATGTACTGATATGGACTAACAGGAGTGGACCTCCGATTGCCCTCAGCCGAGCCCGTTTCACCGATGCCCAGTTGGCGTGTTCACCTCTGCGCTATGGCCTCCCCGAATTGAAACCGCCGAAAACCCTGGTTTCGCAAGAATTGGTCGCCATGTTGATCATTCTCTCTATCGTAGTGATGGTTTTGGCTAAGCTAGAGAACTGGATTAATCTTAGGAGACAAAATAATGGTCAGGTGGGTGTCCTGTTCAGCCTACTTGTCTTCCATTCTGGACTGAAATGGATCCTTTTACGTAGTCAACGCATGCCTATTATACCCCTCTCTCTCTCTCTCTCTCTCTCTCTCTCTCTCTCTCTCTCTCTTTCTCTCTCAAAAACACCGGTTTATTTTTGTACCATTTTCTAACACCTATAGGTTAGTTTGGAAGTATCCTTTATTCTGTTAAAAACTTTAAAAATGGTTTACATATAAGAAATGACTACGATGTAAGCGGAAGATTAGGAAATCTTGGGGGAACTTAGTCGAAGGTTTATAGTGAGAAGCCCTCCATTGTGGTTCACATTGGACGCACCAGACTTGGAGTCTTAAAATTCAATCTTTTACAGTGAGCTTTTTATCTACCGAACTGGGTCGAAACTTAGGAAACATTGAAAGTCTCTCGGAAACTCTCAGATAACGTAATGATCCAAACCATGAATTAGTAATGAGTGTCTTCAGGCGAATTGAAAACATACGAATTATATTTAAAGTAATATCAATTTTATAAGAGATGCCAATTTTTTTAAGAAGCGAAATTCTGAAAACGTTAAAATTCGTTGTAATTGAGTAAACTTATGTTTTATATGCCCGAAAATCTTATCCCTAAAATAAGTATAACTAAAACAACACAAGTAAAATACCGCTTGAAAATAAAGTCATAGCCAAGTTCGCATTTAAAAATTTTCCAAAAAAATAAGTGTTAATTCAATTTTGGACGTAAGGCAAAAGCCTTACGGTATGCTTTCTGCTTCTACATTGAGCCGCGGTTGACTAATGAAAACTGGATTTTGCCTCATTTTGCCGAGTAGATCAGTATACATCAAACATTTTAAAATCGATAGAGTATCTAAAAATAGTCCATTTTGCTTGCACCTTGCTTCATCTGATTTACGTGGGATAAAAACCAACTTTCCAGTGGAGCAAGTTACTTTTAGTAGAAAATATCGAGTTAAGCTTACTCTCTGCTAATAGAAAACATGCACAGATGAGCAAATTTAGTAAAGGATAGCTAGTAGTGTAGTAAACCCCGGATTACAAGGTAACGTAGACTTCAACTAAAGCTGGTAAACATTTTGGCTTATAAAATTATGGATAAACATATTCGTTATATAAAAAGGACCTTTTCCGGAAAAGACGATACGCCTAAATAAAATTTTTAACATTTTAGTTGCCCAAAGTAGACAGTCTCGATTTCCACCATCACATTTCATGAGTGAGCGCACTTACTGTATTTATTATTATTTATTTAATTATTATGTAACGCTGAAAAAGTTTGGGTATCCCGGCAAATGAGGGATTAAACCTGCGCGATGGAGATTATTACTTGGCGGATAATACGGCAATGTAATAGTTGAAACAAGAATTTTAGCTACCTGAAGTTGTGAAGTCTCAGCATCGGAGACAGCGGCACTAAGGGCGTAAGACTCATACGGGGTTATTTTGGACGATTCGATATCCCAGAGTAACGCGTACGTAAACTTGAAATGCAAACCGAAATTGGCTTGAGTATGGTACTATTAATAAATAAAATAATGAAGAATAAACCAGATGGAAACTTCAATGAAAGATACCCGTAGCCAAAACAAAGGAGTCGGCAAAATAAAACGCCTGACTCTAGGTGACAAAAAACGACGTGTGTTCGCTGGCGTCCGTTACAATGCAACAATACGGGTGACCCGAAGTTTCATGGTTAAAGTCGATGGGAGTTCAGTTAAAGTGGGCAGGGGAAAACAAAAGAAGGTAGGAAAAAACGCGCAAATAAGTCAGATAGAATTTAACAGGAGACAGACGTGGAGAATTTTGAAACTTGTTCAGCAGAAGATAACAGGGATATAGCCTCCAAAAGCCACTTGCCATGCGGCCTCATACTTCCATTATTAGAAGCTGCTGCAATTCTCCTAATCGATGCGTTTGTTCAGCTGAACCTTAACCTCTAATCGCTGCAATTTATTCTCCTCTGTTACTTGTTATTAGGATAATTCTTGCATCATTTGACGCACAGGCACCAGACTCGGCTGCGGTTTTCGGCCGCTCGCTTTCCACACGTTCAGTCACTCTCCAAGTTTCAGGACTGAATATGGCGGGTTGAGGTCATTGCGTTCATTAGTGGGTTGCGGGCCGGTGAATCGGGATTCCTTTAAGGTACTTGCGGCAGGTGTCGATTTGCGTGGCCACTTCATCCTACGGATACTGCAACCCCTGTGCCTACATCAACCACATCCCTGGCTGTCTCTGATTCGGAGTTCGATAAAAAATGCGAAAGGTCAGATGAAGAAAGTTCTTGCTTCAGTGATCCCCTCAAAGCCCCATTTTCATTTTTATTCGCACACTATATGATGTGATCTTGTACATAGTGCTTTTGCCTCTGAATAAACAAGCAGACCGTTTGGTGTAAATAGGGAGACCAGGTCTTGTGTGACACACGTAGCAATTCTGATTAGATTTGTCGACCACTGCCCGATGCCCATCTCCGGTCGTCGTGGTATTGACTTGCCATCGAAGTAAAGTGGAAGGGTGAGGAATGAGTGCGTTAGGTGTTGCACAAGTCAGCGATATTTTGCCCACTCCGCGGCACACGCGGTGAACTTCATCACTTGTGATGACGGCGAAGCTGCCACGACTTCTATGTTCCACAGGGTCCTGCAAACAGTATTTTGTGGCCTCCTTGGATTCCAAAAAAATACCTTTTTATCCTAGCAGGATAAACTTCCGAGAGCCAGAACTCGATCCCACACCAGCTTACACCTCTAAAAACTCAGAGTGATGCCGGCCATTTTTCTGTTGAGACAACGTGCATGGTAATCGAAAACCATGTGTTAAATAAGATGGTGTGACAATAAGACTGCCAGTTGATAGGTTAGCAACGGTATGGCAAATGCATCCTACAACTGTTGAAATCTTTGTAAAAGCGTTACATTGTGTTTGATTCCAGCGTGAATATGAAATATGGGGTACGTAAAATAATTGTTCCAGCGACCGCAGTTACTTATCAACTGTGTCCTTGAGTTCGCCTTTCACTTTCCTGTACCCATAGATCTGATCTCTCATCAGCTGCCCTGCCGAAGCACCGAGAGTTAACCTCGAGAAGAAAGACCACCCATTTACTGAGCCAGTAATTAAAAATAACCTTACTATATTAATCCTCCAGGAGGATGCCAGTAAGTATGCTTGTCTTTCAGTCTGCAGCTTAAAACCCATATATTTAAGCCTTGATTTTGCTGGACATACATAAACAGTTAAATTTAGCAGAAAAACAACAATATTAGTGAAAGGTGTGACAAAGTTAAATGCTCGGCCTTCATTCTGGATGTGGGTAGCGAGCTGAGACAGCTGGTCGCCTCTCCGCACTGCCCGTCTATGCGCCATTACTTGCGAGCTAAGTCGTCGTCCAGTCTAGCCAGAATAACGGAGAGAACAGTCATGACATGGTATTAGATAAATAACACCAGATTACTCACTTGCATCCACTCGGTCTGTTATTTGCTTCATTTGGATCCACGTGGTAGCTGCCAGACGATGGGGGATTCCCTTACCGACATCTGCAGCGATACAGTTGCTTCTGACACATTCTTGACACACCGCGGAAGGTGCCAGAGTGTTGTTGAATCTCCTCCGTCTGTTCCCCGTGGATGTGTATGGAGGCAGTGGTTCCTGGAATTCTTCGACCGGAAGCTGCTGTATTTCTGGTACTTGTTCCTAAAGTTAACCACAATGTGTTTTACCCCTTGGAAAAGTGTTCTAACAATGCCGCTTTTATGCACTATTGGGTGTTTGTTCTGGTAACTTTGAACCTGGTGTGTTCGTGACCTTTCTATACATCGCAGTGCTGAGTTTTCTACTGGCGCTACGTACGCCGAGGTATTAAACGAAAGGTAACTGTCTTGTATTCTCTTCTTCTCTGGTGAATACAAGCGGGTCTTAGAAGTCTGCTTGGGTGTTCCTTTTGATTATAAGTAAAGTGTCTTCCACATATCAACACCGAATCGCAGGCTCGTAGTGATTAAAGGTGACCTTTTACAACTCTTGTAATACCAGTACTGTAACTAGACTGCATCGTTGGGAACCTATCGGCATCCCTTTCATATGCTCGTATGTTCTACCATTGAAGGCGAAAAGGTTCGTTTGCAAAATACAAAGTCTTGCATTAGATGGTCAATTTTCAGAGAATCCTCGTTACTTCGTAGTTCTCTTCAAGCTGCTTGGGTAGAGTGTCGCGTGCAAGACCCGGTGGGATAGATCTACCAAATGAAACCACGTTGAAGGATAACTTAACTTTCTCAAATCGAATAGTTTTTCCTTGATGGTGGCCAGGAATATCGAGGCCGAATTGTTGGAGGCCCTCAAACCCTCTCGGAGATTGTTTGGACTTGGGCAACGCAATTGGATACATTGAAGGTAAGGCTGCCTTTCAAGGCAACGATTAGACGAAGGGGAACGATGTACTTAAAGATTTTCATCCAATCGTTGCCTAGAAAAACAGCTCACTTCCAATCTATCCAAATGCGTGGCCCAAAGTTTAAACTTTCTTCGAGGTAGGTAGGTTTATCTTGAAAAGCGGGCGCCTCAATGAAATTTATTAGAAATGGACAAATTTAATTGATAACACAGTAACTTTTATTGTGCCATTTTTCGAAAGTAGCTTCACAGATCACTGTCAGGCAATGTACAAAAGGCAGTTAAAATTGAACTGTGCATAACAAAGGAATCTGTCATTGGCTGGCGTTTATCTCAATGGGCCGCCAGCGTATTCAGTTGCTCTTAACAGAGGCTGGTGGACAAGTAATATTTCTAGGTGCCTTCATATACCAAAAGACTGACGGAGCGTTTACAATTTCATTTTATCGTAAAATTCAAGGTCAGGTTATATTTTCAGCATCCCCATCACATTTATCCTATAAGTAAAAAGTAAAGGTTGTTAGCTCATCGGAATCATTACTTTATACGTCTGAGCTTTCGAAATCTTACTGGGGTACATCATCAGATGTAAAAACGGCAACAAAAACAAGTGAAAGTTTAGGGGACAACGGCCAATCAGACACCATTGCCGCCACTCCGGAGGTTACTATCAGCGCCAGATCGATAAATCGATTGACCTAGTTATCTTCGGAGACTCGGGCTTCAATCAATTCTCATCGTGGTTGCGAAGTTAAACGCGTGACCCGTTTCGTTCGTGTGGGCAGCCACTTGTGATAAGTCGTCACCCCGTCTCACAGCCAGCTAACGCTCGTGTATGCGCGATCCAAGCATACGAGCAGTCTGTCCTGTGTAGTTACGGGAACAGTTTTGGCACGGGATGCGATACACTACACCCGACTGCTCATTAGGATTTAATATGTCTTTGATTTTCATGATCCTGCTGCGCATGGTAGCTTTGGGCCGGTGTGCAATTCTGGCACGTAGTCCCACAGTAATGCACTCGGTCGCTTCTGACACGTCCTTGATGTATGGCAGCGCATGCCGTACCATAGGGGCTTGTTCTGTTTTGGTCCTCCGGGGAGCGAACACGTAGGCATCGGCTTATGAACGCCTTCGGATAGCGCTTCCGCATAAACTGATCACGGAAGTAACCAGCCTCACGTACTCACGCTGAAGAGTTCTGACTGACACCTGACTGGCAGAGACTGGGCCGCTAGTTCCGTGAAATCGCAAATTACAATTACAGTTCGAGAAGGACGGAGGAGAAAAAGGATGATAAGATGAAGATGGTGGCTTGTTGGAACTTGAGCATTTTAATCGTAACTATATTTGCTACTGGTGAGTTTTGAGTAATCTGATAATTGCATCAGAAATATGTAAGCCAGTGATGTGAAACGGTGGGGCTTAGTGTAATCATGTGACGTCAAGGTTCTTCTTCTCTTTTCTTCTTCTTATCCTTCTTCTTCTTCTCCTTCTTCTTCTTCTTCTTCTTCTTCTTCTTCTTCAATATTTTGATAATTTATGATATTACAACATCCTCAGAGAGAACGTTTGATAGTTCTCTTTTGGCCCTCTTTAATGCTTTCACCGATACGGTTATTATTCCGAGTGTATCCGCGGCTGCAAGTCCATCTAACCAGAGAAAGATTATTAAACTGGGATAGTGCATGTAGTATGTCTCGTTTGCCCGTTATACCTACGATTTTGCGCTCGCAAATGTCAAATTTAATTTTGACTGCATTCTCTCCAACAGGATCCTAATGATTTACAATCAAAAACCATTTCGAAATTACCCTATTTCACAATTGGGATCGAATTCGTTTGTGTTTTTCTTGATTAAACGTTCAGCAGAGACCCAATGGACTGCCAAGCGAGCAAAAGAACCTCGGTCTCACCACGTGCTCCCTCATCGCGCAGTTTACTTGGCCTCTCTATATCACAGAATCGGTGATGTTTGCGTTTAAAGTGAGTTTCCTGTTCTACAATGCTCATATCGAGTAACTCCCGATTTAAATCGTTAACATACTAGCCTTCTATGTAGTATTTTACAAGTATTCCTAGCACTTCAAACGTTACGTGGGCAAGAAGGGCACCCTAGAAAGATGCCCAAGTACCCCTTCTATACTCTTAGTTTCTCCCACGGCAACATGTTAATTGAGTGAGGTTCTAATCCTTGAAAAGCCCAGTTCATCCAATAATTGGTCGGGAAACTGTCTTATGCGTGAAGCGTTGGTAAAAGGCACGGCAGGGACTCGACATATACTACCACTGTACTTTACAATGTAGACACCGTACTTTCATCTAGCATGTTTCCGAACCCTAAACCAGAGTTATTAAACATCTTCAACGATTTTCGTGGTTGCGTGAAACAACAGAGGACTGGCGGAAGCATTCAAAAAGTAACCCTTTGAAGAATTGGCGGCTTAGCTGAAATCAGTCCGACGGAATCTCCGGTTGGCTGAGTACTATCTGACGCCACCAGGGGCTGCGACGTACAATCAAGCTTTTCAAAATGTCGTGTCAGGTTGAGTGTTCGCATTGGTTGGTAGGCGCTCATCGACCGGTTAGAGAACTCACTCGTCTCGTTTTGCCTTGGTACTCGCTCTCGAACCCCGCCAGCTGCCTAAGAGTAGTTAATATGATAGGCAGAAGAACACTACCGACAAAGTCCACGGAGAGTGGACAGACCACTTATGGCTTATTAGGCATCATCAGTCAGCCATACCCAGCCCCAGGTGTTGCACCACCCGAAGCTAGAACCCACGACATGTGTTTGTTTGTAAGTGTGGGAACAAGTCAGGTGAAGTACGTATGAGCAAATTATGCGAACATTATGGGATCACAGGAAGATGAATTTACCAAACCGACCAAAGTAGAGGTATCGTGCAGGGGGGGTTGGGTTCTTAAAGATCAATGAACATTGGTACGATGTTTCTGTTCGTGCCTTAGTCAGCGACTTGTTTGTGGTCAGCATTTCCGAACTGATAAACTGAGCACAAATCCGAGGTTCTCGAAATAGAGAGATGTCAGATAATTGAACAGTAAAAGAGACGAATAGACAAATCTTATCCACGACGCACATCTGGTAGCGGCTTATTCGAGCCCAAGTTTCTACCCAAAACGTAAATGCGATTGACATGGTTGGTGAAGTATTCTCACAGAGGCCAATAATTATTCAACTCTTAAGTGCCACGCCATCGATTTCCTATATAACTGGTACATCCTAGTAGTGCCGTTGAATATATACCTGTTAGTTGGCGATGAGACCCAACTAAAAGTACCATAAGACGTACTGTCTAATAACCATCGTAGATATTCTCTAAAGCTATCATCTAACTTGCTGGAAGTGCGACTGTCATGTAGACTATAATTAGCTACACCGGATGCCTACAGAATGCGATGAGCAAAATGCTGATGGAGCATCGATTGTGCTTCCGACCACGAAAAAGTGTCAAACGAAGAGGGATAATATTGAAAATGAGGACTGCTTATGGCACATTGATGACGGTGAATAATATTCCGTTAAGGTACGGAAATGAGTACCCCCGCAAACTCTGCTCATGTAGAGTGTCTAATTGTTTGACGATAGCTCGACCGTCAATTTCGAGGATGTCCATCGTATCCTCCACGGAAGGGTGGTGCAGGGACGGTGACTTACGCGTGAATTAGTTTTAAGTGATAGTAGCCTTGCGCTGCAGCTACCACACTCTCTCCTCCTCCCCCACCTGAACCCGGTGTCATGACAGAGTCAAGAAAACCGGAGGCGGGAGAGGACGCAGGTGTCTGGCACGGCCAGAGCCGCCCCTGGGCGTACTACTACACGTGAATTGTTTGACTGAGGTAGTTTCATATACATAAACATTAAGCTCTGGGACTATTTGCCGGTTAAAGACCTTGCTTTCTTCTCTCTCTGATTCGTGTCCACAGTGCTGTCAAAATAGTCAACAAAAGGTCGCTTAAAACGTCCATTTTATTTTTAAATATGTAAGCCGCTGCTAATCACATTAATGATTGCAAGCTGTAGACCATCTTCTCTGTTGTCAACCACGTCCTTGAAAGCGTGCCTTGTCCTTGGGGAACCTGCCTTTCATTACGTCAGCTCCGTCTCCTAGAATCCTTCCTGATTTAAAGAATGGGACTTAGACCACCAATTTGCAGCGCTGCGTTGATAGAAAACTTGACCAGGTGGGGATTTATAGTGAGTTTCCCAGTCCTTTGTCGGTTTTCTGCCAATTACCCGCCAGGTCGCGGGAAGGCATCCAGCGCCCCTTCTACAATGCCGGTGCCTATCTCGTAGACATTCGCCCTTCTTTTATTTCCTACCATAACTCTTAATGGATGTTTCATGTAAAAAATGGAGAGATGTGCAGGCTCTGTTAACATCTTCTATTATCGATTCCGCTGATTTCCTTGACTTCAGTCGGTTTGCTATCATTTACCCATTTGGTCGCCTGAAAGCGTTCGCACGAACGCCCAAACGGTGACTAAATGTGCCTACGTAAATGAAATAAGTAGAAACTATAAAGGCATAAAATGCACGGGGCACTTTCTCGTGTACCCACCCGATATTTCGTCGAGTTCCCTATGAAACCTTACTCATCATCAGATGCGTACGCATGTAAAGATGAGCCTTACGGCACGAAAGAACTTCCCAGTGATAAAATCATATAGCTGTGAAATGATTCAACTCAGGAATTGTATAACAAATTGGTCCACTGCCGATAAAAATAACGAAACAGTTCAAAAGAAGAAGAAACGATCGCTGAACCATGACGACCATTGGTCCGAAGTTTCAGATTCTCACTCGAACCCATCATCAGTGATAGTCACAGATAAAAGTGATAGGAGCACAGGGAATACAGTCAGACCCACGTCCGCCTCAAATGCCAGCGAGACAAATTGCAGAGTTTTACTCAAGCCAAGAATCTGCACGGGGATGAAATTAGAGCTGCTAATGACTCAAATACGGAGTGATAGATTATCACCACCTAAAACATGAACTCCATAAATGAAAGCGACAGCTGGTTATCATCGTGGGCATGTGGTGTGGCAACTGCGTCTTATATTGCTTTCCTTGGGCCTCTATCACACTTTTCAACAACTGTCTCTGATAATGAGTTCGAATGAGCATCCGAAACCATCAGGCCTCAAACTTCATTTTCCACCGATAAAATATTTTCTTTCGAAAGCGCCCGAAGCCCGAGGCCACTGCAGTATCCGGGATACCCCACACAGGGAACTGGAAAGGGAGTATAACATATGCGTTCATTTTCCGCGTATCCATTTCGTATGCTTTCAATGCCATGGTGGATACAAGGAGCCTGGCAAACCTACTTCTCGTTACCAAATAATTCCATGCTTTTATATATGTCACTTTGAAAAACATGGCCTCATTATTTCTGGGAATTTTTTTGCCTCACTTCAAGACGTCTAATGCTATTACATAACATATAATAATCTTCTAATCTGTCCGTAGCATTTAATCTTTGTTGTATGGGGAGGGGTTAGTTAAGCGTTTGCTTGTTAAATTCGCCCATCATCCTACACGGTACTCATATGGCTATTTGTTATATGCCTGTCGCAACAGTATGGACTCCTAGGCTGCGTCTTCTACTCGGTCAACATGGCTGTTGCGGCTTCCGCGTTCTCCTTAGTGCTGATCGAGATGCGGACTAAAGCGCCAGGTGCCAAGACATTTCCTCAAGTCGTTCGGCGTCGTTTTGGGAATCTGGCCCACATTGTAACCACCTGCATTTTCCTCTTCACATCCTTCGTGAACGTCTTCGTCATAATCACTGGTGAGTTCCTGAACGGTGGACCAGCTCCTTTTGCATGAATGCTGATAGAAACCGTTGTGTTCCATTCACAGGACCTCCAAGCCTTCTAATTTTTACAGGAAGCCCCCCCATCGCTTCACAAACTGATAGTAATTTCCAAGTCCCACAATCCACGGGACAGTCCTAACTGGTTGCCACTTGACGAAGTCGACTGGATCGAACGCACAGGCGAGCAGAGAGACCATGAGATTAAACCGCCTTACCATGGGCGCCAATCACCCATCACACACAGAACAACATATAAGTCAAAGAAATCCCATAATGACATGGGTTCATCGAAAGTCAGGCCTCTATAAGGCTAGAGTATGCTAGCTTTAACACAGTCGACAACATTAAAGGCTGAATCCAAGTCCTGAAATGTGAGGACAGACCGATTCTTAAGGGAATAACGTTCAGCTAATTATCGTGAAGATAGCTCATAGCTAACTCATGAAGTGTGTTTTCGACTATTCGAGATTATTTAAATATAATTTTAGGGCTAATTATCCTGTGGCATAACCCGAAGATATTTCAGTCCCGCAAGCCTTTGAACTAGCTTGCATCCAGTTGCCTTCAACAAGTTGTCTGAAAAATGAAAACTTAAATAAAGTACATTTATTTAATTGATTATTGATGTCTTTATAAATTTTAAATAGGTTTTACAGAAGACATGCCCAAAAATATTATATCTTGCATTCAGTTGACAGAAAAATTAAATATTCTCCAAATTTTATACCTGAAGAAAGGGTATGTTTTCCGTTTCAAGAAAGTTTTCTAGTTGTGACATTTCCTAGTACAATGAAATGTCAATTGTATCGCATGTGATCCAAAGTCACTGCAAATGTTATCGAGCTCCGTATTATTTATTCTTACTATTTTATCTTAAAATATAATTTTCATTAAACGAAAAATATATAGCTTGCAGATTAGAAACCCTATATGCAGATGTGACAGCAGGTTAAATTCAAAATAAGTCAGGAATTTAATTTTCTTAAATTAAAAGATACCTCTTTTGCAAATATAAAAATTTAAAGAAGACTTACTTTGCTATCAACTTAGTATGAGAGAGGATATGCATTTATGTATGTTTTCTATAAAATATACCAGGATGTATAAGGGCATTAGAAATTCAACTGGAGAACGACAAACTACTCAGGTAATTAATTTACAGGGAGCATCCTGATGTGTCTCAAAAACCTTGGGATTTTGCATTGCGATGATTAATGGTAAAACTCTACTTAAATAGTCTTCTTGACTTGAACGCAAATTTTTGGATATTTCGGTTAAAAGCTGATGAGGTAGCATTAAACTGAAATATCTCCCGAGTTTAATATAAATGGACAAGTCCCAAGCGATTTTCAGAGCTTAACCAAATGCAAATTTGCTTGTCCTTTGAATTTTTATCAAAATCCAGTTCCAACTTTGGAAAAAGAAGTCTAAGCAAGGGCTGGAAGCGTTTTCTGGTTTCTGGAGTACGCACAAGATTTCATCATCAGTTATGACGATAGCAGAAAAGGGACCAATCATGGGGATCTTTAAGTAAGCAGTGAAAAACGTTGCTGGTCGGTAGATGTCTGCACAAGACTCTGGGTACGGGCGCAATACCGTTAATTACGAATGACTTACGTTCCAAACGGCAGTCGAAATGCTCGTAAGTCATCATTTAACATCCATTTTTCTGGCATTTTTGCCCAGAAAAGGCTAGTTTTGTTAAACCTGGAAACTTGCTGAGGGAATAGCCTTCACTTTCAAGTAATTCCTTTAACTTTAAGGTAAATGTTTCGGCTACCTCTTTGTCCGCTGCGCTGGTTGACGGGGTAGCACTTCCTTCCGGGAGACGTAAGTAGGAATAACTTTGAGACTGCGAACGCGAGTCTGGTACGGTGATGTGTAACGTTGTAAACTGGCAGCATTCGTACTAAGAGGAATTATTGCCGTTAGTAAATCTGAGCTCAGTGAACACAAATTGGGTCTGTGGTACTCTTCGTTCAGATGTCTGAAAGTTGGCTAGGGGAAAGTTTGAAAGTAAAGGAGTGGTTGCTCATAGAAGCGAATGAGCGAGTTCCAGGAAGTAGCTCAGAACACGAAGAGGTGATCACTGGAACATGGTGTTTATTGGCCTGACATTTCAGATTCTCTCTCGAACCCATCATCCGAGATAGTTGCAGAAAAGGGCACTTGGGCACAAGTTTCGCAGTATTTATAGGGCGTGGTTGCCAGGTGACCACAGGCCTATTATCGTTGGCACTCCCTGTGTTCATCAACTGCGGGTCGTAGTTGATGTAGTGATTCCTGTTTGGTCGGTAACCGAGTCGTTAATGTCTGTAATTTCATCACTATTGCCAATTCCTTGCGTGACAAGTACTCGGAGATTCGCCTCGCTGTCACCGGGACTGCTGGTCACACGCATCCTCATCGCGTGGGTAGCAATTTTGCCCAGGTAAAATCGTAACACAGAATATGGAGCCGCGAGGTCATTGCTCTTATTAATTCACTGCAGGACAGATAACCCTGACTCTAATAGTTCAAGGCTCACGCGATTGTTAGCTCTCGCGAGAATTTTGACCTCATAAAACTGCAAGGTGTGGCCGGGTCCCGTCGCATGAGCCGCAACATGAGAGTAAGCGTCCTACCTCTTCACTGCTGCCAAATGTTCAGCCATCAACGTCTCCCAGTTTCTCCGACGTAGTTGCTTTGTGCGCAACTGCGCCAGATTCAGTAAAGGACGACAGACGTTTCCTGTCATGGCAACGGGTCTTTTGGTCTCAGTATTTGCTGCCTGATTGTTGCTTCTGGTCGGTGGGCAACTCCAACTTCAACTGATGTAAGGAGGCGGCTAACGGCTTCCAAGACGCTCTTCACATGCGGGCTAGCCGAATTTCGGGGCTGGTGCGGTTCGGTCTCTCGCCTTGGGTGCGAATCAACTGTTGAGAAAGTTGCGTAGGCAGCTGTACGCTATGAAAACCCGACGAAGGTCCCTGCGATTCGGCAACATTATCTTCTGGTTCGCTGCAGGGGTTGCAACACGCTGATATAGTGCTCGCATACAACTGCGTTCGTGACTGATTGAATGTATACTACTGAAGCTACGAGCTTTTAAGTCCCTGCTGTGACTGCCTACCAGAAAGCACGAAAATGTACTGGGCCAAGCGCCAATGTTGATAAGCCAGTCTGCCAAGCCATAACCACATCAATGAACAGCCTGAGTCCTGAAATTGCGGAAGTTACGGACTCGGCTTCGGACGATCAGGCAGGTATCGGATCAGGGGCAAACATCGGCGATGAATTCGATGGTCACCAGTTTTAGTAGGTGTGTAATGGCAAATCAACTGCAGCCTAGAAAAACTGCAAAACTTGTGTACAAAATTACCCAGTAAGACACGGGAATAAGAATCGCCCGTTAACACAGATGGGCGTGCTTGAAATTAGGGAGATTATGATAGAGGTTGAGGTTTGGGTTAAAGTTTGGGTGAGTTCCTATCTCCGTGTCCTTTCTACTACTCTTATCTGAATCTTCCTCTGATTACAAACGTGACCGTGAATCCCATTGGTCAAGCGATTATGATCCCTCATTCATCGACAAATTATCCTTCTTCCCACTTACCTATTTTGTAAGGATAGGATGCAAAATCGCACGTGGTTTATTCTCTAGAACTTCCTACTAACGTTATTTAAGTAGAAGGTGTTTTGCGCTTGGTACGGGACTGATAGAGCACTTGCCGTGAGGACGTGCTTGGTTGTCGTCCATGCGCGTTTGCGCTGGGCTGAAATTAAGAGGCCGGCCAACCATGCTATATTTGGAGCCTGTGCATACTTTATGCCCCACCCATAAACACCTAGTACCGTCATTCCCGTATGACACGAGCCCCCAGTTATTGTTTGTGGAGTGAGCTTAAATATCCTACCCTAGTTCTTCCCAGACCTCACCTTTGCCTTTTATGGATGCTGGTGTTCTCATCAGACTCAGGTTCCAAACTTATTCTAGTCTGATTTTGGCTTTATAAATCAAGTGATCAAAAAATTATCCAGAGGGCTATCATCCTTAAGTTTCATATTTGACCGTCCGATACTAATATGATCCCTGGGGTTGGTTATACATCTCAATGAAGACGTCGGGTTCACTCTCCTGAATATTATTATTGTAGCTCAAAATACCCTATCAGTCCCATGGTGTCTTTTTTATTCCTAAGTTGGAGCCTCAGCCCTGAGTGTGGTATGCACAGAACTGGAGGGAGAACGCCTGGTGGCCTTCCTCTTCTTGACAGTAGGCGTCTGGAACCTCTGCTCAGAGGACAGTGGACTTCAAATCTCTACGTACTTCAGCAGTGTATTCGTGCTGATTTCGACGGGGATCCTGTCCACCCTTGTGTTCCAGAATAAAAAAGCATTCCCTCTTGGTAAGCATGTTCCCATCGTATCAGACTGCATCTCTGAACGTCGCTCCCACGAAATCAAATCTAGTAAACATCCAACCCAATAGACAAATATTGAAAGATAACATCTACTTAAATATAAAAAGTAAAAGGTAACACTTTGTTTTATAAATTGAAACCGACTGAGAACTTGCGCCGGATCTGAACGGACAGTAACGATTGCGCGTGAAAAGTTTCGTGATATCTATCCCGGGTTTCGTGGGACAAGAACTCCCATGGAAACAAGATTTATTCAAAAAGCACAGGAACCCAGAAACAAAAGTCAAATATTAATAAAAGTTTCTCACGTGAGCAGTCAGCCGTGTAGTCGTCGACCGCAGTCTCAAGGAGCAATGCCCAGTGGAGTGCTGATGTAGCGTATCATAGCCTCAAGAAGCGCAGAGATTGAATGACAATATCACTTTGTGATCAGTGACTTTTACACGCCCGGTTGACAAGAATCAACATTCCAGGACTGCTTTAACATCATACAAAACCCCAAGTGTTTTAAGAGATGCAGTCTCGCAGATGACTCTCGATCGAATGAATACGAATCTGCCTCCTTTTGACAAACGACGGCACGCTTGTACGTAAATGCCGTTATAAAAGATGCAATTGCAAAAAGTGCCAGGCAGTGCTAATGTAAGTTGCGATTTGGATTAGGATTAGGGTTGGGAGGGCCTGGGTCAGAATTGGGGTTAGGATTAAAGCTAGGACCAGAAACTACGCAATCCACAGGAAGTTAACGCAACGTCTCCTATTATATGCGGGATGCTTATATGCCTGTTCAACAGGGCCTTTAGTCACGTTTCAAATTTGGCGACGTCGAAACGTTTGCAGTGGCCCTGAACACCACATACCGTCATTGTCGTCCGGTGACCACGCCCTACAACGGACCACCTAAGTCACTCACTGAAAGGAATGATTGAGGAGTTGATGCAGGCCAACTGCTTGTGGCGGTAAATGCGCTGGACCGACAGGTAGATCATATCAAGGCACTACAAACGTTAATGTCCTTTGTCATAGTGCGATTTCGCACAGGGGAGGAGCGGAGCGTGGTTATATGCCTAGGTGCAGGTTTACGCTGCGGCGGTCAACAGCACCCGATCACACCTCCAAGCTTGACAGTGGCTTCAGCTAAGTGAGGGAAGCTAGAGTGTGATAGAACTTGCTCAAGTCACCATTCATTCGCCTACCATACAATTTCGCATTTGGTAGACATTGTCGGCAAGGGCGTTCAAACTGTCCTAGTGTAGCTATTTTTTGTTGCCATCCTTATCTGTCTACTGTTCGCACATAAAATCGTCATGCATCTCTAGGAAGCATAACATGTAGTCTTTGACGCAACTCATGACCAACTGCCTAAAAACGAGTATGCGATTTCGCGCTGAAATGCTAGCATAGGCAAAAATGCGAGACAGTGAGAATGAACCGTTTTTAAACTAAATGTGTAAGTAAGTATGATCGCAAGTAATATACGGCAGGCGCCGTAATGCATGGAAAGTGATTCCTTATTGCGAACTTTGATTCGGACTAGAAAGTATTAATTAGGTTGATTAACATGCAGCATGATCCCACGATATTTAATTCAGGCCGGAACGGGTTTATTGAATGCACATCTTTCGAGCTAAATTAGAGATCACACTTGGTAAAAATAACTATTTAAGGAGAAGTAAGTTTTCCGTTGATTCCACCAGTTCTTATAAATCAAAAATGCTTTATTAACAGAATGTGCAGTGACCGCAAGCCAATCCCTGCGTTGTACCCCTGGTTGTAATCTTTTCAGTCAGTCTTATTTTCTTTTTGGCTCAGTTCGCTCAAAGTTTGGTAAAGTTCAGCTTTATTGAGGGAAGGGAAGGTGAACGTCTTTGAGCTCCGTATTAGTAACAAAGTGGCTAAGAAAGCATCGATGCATAAAGATAGCTGAAAAGAGGTTGTTTACTTAATGACGGGAAAAGCAAGCAGCCTTCGCCTAGTCGAAAATAATACACTTAAAAGGCCTACTTTCTTATTGCTAGTAGTACAATTACTTCGATTTCATAACAAAGGCCCGTCTTGCAAATTAGATCGATATAATCCTTGACGGCATATCTGCAGCCAGCCACAGTCATCGGTGTTCCAATCGAACGCACCAAATGATGGCCGATGGTATACTGACCAAGTAGGCATTCCACATCCAATTGAAAAACACTTTAAGTAGCTCCGTAACCCTATTAAGCAGCTGCCACCAATGTCTCACTCTCTTACAGGCACGACTTATTACCATCAGCACACACGATAGCTTCACCAGTGTCCACTGCTGCCTGTGGCAACAACTAGGAGTTATGTACAACAAAATTCCTCCAACTGTTGTCTCCTGTCTTCTTCTGCTAATCATACTTGGTTATTTTGGCGTCTTGACCCAAGTGTGATTGAACTCACGGCTTCAGGTGGGGTCTAGTAGATCAATTGGCTATAGCATTGGCTGTATTGAAGCCTTCAACTGCTGTCATGGGCTAAAATCCCATCGAGGCCGCCGAGGTTTTCACAATTGAGTCAAACAAAATCGACGTTATCATAAAAACTCAGCCACATAAGTCAAATTGCCTAAGTGCCACGTTAAAATCGAGTTAAACCAAGCCACTAGACACATCAGCCCTCGTCTAATGTAGCAAAGGCCTCAAACTACCCGCAAACGTATTAAATCAGCTTCCATCACTGTCACACTCTCCAGTAGAGTGTAACGTCGTCAGCACGCATCCGGGACTTACCAGTGGTCACGGTAGCCTGAAAGGCCCTTATGTTGGTTCTGTACAATAGAAACTCAGCCTTCTGGTAATTTTATGTCTGAGTTCTGCTATCCACGAATTGATGTTATGAGTGTGGTGCCCCAAATGACAATCAACAGCTTCTGCAGTTATAAAAGCAAAAATAACGCCCCTTGAACAAATTTGTAGTTAGTTACGTTTTATGCAAATTATACGCTCGATGATAGGGTATCTTGCAAATAGAAAATGTGTTTTTTAACTTCAGAATAATTTTGGAGCCGACTAGTCATTTCACACGCGAGAAGACTGTAAGAACTACGAGCCAAGCAATCCTTACTTAAGGAGAGTGAGAACTACGAGCCATGCAGTCTTTACTTAAGGAAAGTAACAAATATCTGTACTCTTAGCTTGTGTAATAGCCAGGGACCATACTACAAACTTTATAAGGAACATTATAAACGTAAAAGTACGATGTGATTCGAACAAAAATTTTCTGGCCTAAAAAGTTCTCATAGTTTAAACTCCTTTTAACGCAAAGGACGCCACATCTTCGAGAAAAGGCCTGGAAAAAACTCGAAATCTAAAACTAAATCAGTGCAAGAAACTATATTTTTGTGATTTTTTTCTATAACATATGATTGAATTTTTATGAGTGTCTTAAACCGATGGAGAAAATGTTCTAGTGTGACTTTGCTAGTGGGTTGAAAAAGTTCATTAAAAAAGTTGCATGTTGACCTGCCTGCACGATGAGCAATTTAATGACAGTATCTAAGTAATTATTTCCAGTCGATATCCCATTTTGGACTTCCGATCGGTGTCTCATGATATATACGAAATACCTGGTATCATTCGAAAACCAAATGAGTGGACCAAACCTTGAAGTGATAATCAATGAATTCGAAAGTAATCATAAAATGTCAAAAATATTAAAAGTAATATTATATCATTAAGAAATAGCAATAATTTGAAAAGCGGAAATTCTCTTAGCGTTTAAAGCATAACATCCTGCATGTTTACAAAGCTAACTTTCGCCAATCAAAAAACACGTAGTTTTTTTAAAAAACCTGTTTTTTTCATATACTGCTTCATCTAATTTACACGGATCAAAAGAAAAATATTTTCAGATGCGTCACGTTTTAACTGACAGAAACTGACTTTGGTTAACAACCCTCTCATGTAAAAACGCGCATGGATGCGTATCTTTACTCCAGAATACCTATTGAGAAATTTGATATCCCCTGAAATTTTTAAAACGTTTTAAGGGATATAAGTAATAAGATCCAAAGTAGACACGAAAAAAGGAACTTTTTTGGCAGCTTTTAAGTGAATAATCAAAATGCATAACGATTTAGGTGCCTAAAATGATCATAAAACGTTTTCGTCACCATGCTTTATAAGTTGGGTTAAATACCGTACTTATCCTTCTGGAAGAATGTATAATAAGCTCCTACTGATCTTACCTACCTGTAGAAAGCAATGGAGGACATAAGTTTTGATATGCAGCTCCAGTATACGAAAAACGGCAGCAAAATGATGCGACATTAAGAAGCACTACCGGAAAGGCCATGTTTAGTGTGGTCGAGTTTAGCTTATCTGCGAGAATTAGACAACCGTACACCAGCTGACACTAAAACACAGACCCACTTTCCAGGCACCAGATGGAAAAAAGTTGAAGGCACGTTTATTTTTGCAACTAACTCCTTTCTATGATTTATGTGCAAACTGCTTGACTTTTCTGAAATGCCAGGATCTGTAGATCGTGTGCACAAGCTCTTGCAGTGTGTTCATGGACCCACCGACCAAATGATCGAGAGGTACATGTCTGCCTACAATCCACATGCACTGATGCCCGGCATTACTCACATGCTCAGTAAGTCCTCCAAAATCATTGTGTAATGTAGTTTTTTCGATCATGAAGATACGTACCTCATGGGAATTGAAAAGGCCTACGATAAACATGCCTTTTCACTCGGGTGATTTAGCATTGCTTCTTGTAATGGATTATTTGGGCTCTAAGCGCCCTTTCAACTTTAGACCTGGCTTCGCATGAACACGATACGGGCTGAATAGTTTGCCAATTACTCGTGATCTTCTTGAGACCGCTAAAATCAATTCCAATTCTGTCAGCTTCTGCGGAGCAATCCGCTTTAGGTCGAGTTAGTAGGAAGTTGATGCAGGCCCATCTCTTAAATCTCAAGTTGATAAGAATATACCATAAGCAAATAGACATGGCTAAGTATTCAATGATTTGAATTTGCACGCATGCACGAACACTGGCCAGCAGGCAAGGAGAAGATAACCTCTAGTCATAAACAATTTAATAAATCGACGAATGGACAAAATAGATGATGATTGATTCCGAATTCAGGTATCAAAAAAGCATAAGATCGTCAAAGAAAGCGTAAAATTCAAACAAAATAAATCCGGATGGCGTCATGACTGCCGCACCAGACTATGCTAAAAGTCTGCCGACTTAGTACGCTTCGAAATTGACTGAAAAGCTGCTTATCAGTCTGGAAAAGCTGCCTTGTGTCCCCCGTACGTATTTGCTCTCCGAAATGCAGGTACTGCGAACAATATTTCGACAGATACTTGTCCCTCAACACTCATTCACTATATAAAAACTTTTTTAATACCAACCATTCTTCCACAGCTAAAAGCAACCGCTTCCTCCTTATGTATTTTTTTAGTGGTTTGGACGAGTTTCTTCGCTAATCAGTCCTACTGGATAACCAGTGCTGATGTTCCACCGGATAATTGCAGCCTCGGTTTACTTATTACTGCCGTGGTAAACTTCACTACTTCAATGATATTCTCCACTTCGTTGGGCCTCGGAATCGTTGCGCTCCAATCGGCTTACGGTGACGCCATTTGGCAGGCCTACGGTACTGCCGACTGTACGTCATGCCATGCAAGTGGCCATCTCCCTTAAAATTATTACAACTAAGTTACTTACTGAAAATATGCAAGTAGCCTTAGTCAAATAGTTAAAAGGAACTCAAATAGTGTTCGATGTGGATTGAAAAAGTTGATGTAAAAGCCTGTGCAGAACGTATAATAAGCAGCGGTGACACCCTGTATGGCTCTAAGGAGAAGTGGTGGCTCGTGGAAGAATACGAATAAAAAGAGGCTGATTTGCGCAAATTCAACTGCACGTACCCTTCACTCCTCCCCCTGTGAGAAGTCGAGTTTGGCGATCGTACGCTTTCGATTGTTCATCATCCTTGGCCTCTTACAATAATATAAGGGAGGGAAGAGTAACAGAAGTTTTAAACATCCAATAAGCAGTAAGCATGGGGGAGAGGGTTAAGGGCGTTCAGAGGTCAGGGGCTATAGTCTAGTCCTCTAGGGTCGAGAGATGGTGAGAGGAGGGGGAAGGTGTACGGCAATTATCTATGTTACTGCTTCGTCGTGGCGTGGCAGGAGGTGTGAAAGCAGATGCTGAGTTTGTTTTCGGCCTAGGGAGCCTTAGGGCCATTAAAAACGCTTTTCGCGAGCACAAAGTTGGGTTGGTGAACCGGATGGCCACTGCCTCTGCCGTCGCAAGTATCCGCTAATGCAGGAACTTGGGGTGATTCGTTGGCACTTTATAGATGACACAGAATGCTTGGTTGACGTCTACGCGGTGACCGATGTCAACCAAGTGACCCTCAATTTCGCTCGAGATGGACTTTACCGTACCTTGATGTAGCTAGACAGGACTTAGCTCTCGCATCCTCTTGGATGGGCGCCTAGTAGGCGACCAATATATCCTACTTTACAGGAGCAAGTGAAAGCATTGTTGCACATTGAAGAGATCTGAAGCGAACAATAGTCTTAAATTAGAGGCTAGGTATGTGCGCGTGACAGCAGCAATGGGAATTGAGTTGCTGGTGTCAGTCTCGCTCTTCCCTGTGCACCAGTCAAGTGTCTGGGTCTTACAGACAGCTGATGATGGGCTAGTTGGCTGCCTTGGCATTTTGGCCTATGCCTAGGCTTAACAATACACTCCTCTCATTCATGACAGTAACTGTGGGCTCGTAGGACCCTGCACAGCCCGACTAACGCGTACAGTTTTGGTCCAGCGCAGCTCCAACACCGTCCGTTTCGGGGTCAAGTGTCATTTCAACCGTCGGTTTGAACGCGGTCCACCGTCTACCCAAAAGCAAGATGGCGCAGGGTCGTTTGCTTGCGCTTGAATTAGATTAAAATGAGAGTCAATCAGGCGCTGTATCTACAACCTTGTCCTTCTTACCCGCCAGGACCTGGTGTCAAGACCAAATCCCAGAAGACGGGAGGCGGGAGAAGGCGCAAGTAACTGGCGCGACTGAAGCTGCCTAAAAGCATGCTGCCATAGATGACTCGGATACTACGGAATGGGCGTGCCATGAATGCCACACTCAGAAGGAGTCATTGTGGCTTGACTCTCAGTCCGCCAGCCAGCTGCTCCATAAAAACACACACTGGGCTGAACACGCATTCCGAGTTATCCCTTCATTTGGCAACCTTCAAAGCCACGGCTTTTAGCGCACCGTGAGTCCGATTGTTTATAGTGAGGAAGATGCGCTAAGCTGTCGACCTCACTCTCTCCCAAACCTCCACAATCAGACCACCGTCTGAGTCGGTCAGTTGTGTGATGCGGAAGTGGGCGCGGCTGATGACATGCATAATGACCTCCTCTGCGCGTACCACATACACGACCTGAACCCCAGAATCACAGGAACCTGGATTTCACGTAAAAGGTTATAAGGGGATGAACTAATGACTGCCGTTCAAGTGCCAGGGTGTTGAATTTGAAAGGGGGATGTGAGTAATTCATGGTGGCTTTTACTTCAGGTGCCTACGCGGCGTATAGTTGTGTTGTCTTGCGAGGACCACAGTCTTTAGTCTGTATCAGTTCGCTTTCATTAAACCATGAGGATAAGTAAGAGCGCAAGTTTGGTTCTGCAAAATGTGAATGGATCGTTGGGTTAATCAACTGCTATATTCCTCAATTAATCTATATCTGAGCTTCAAATAACACATGGTAAGGAGACTAAACTTCCTTCAAGACAATAAATGTAGTGACGGTTTCAATCCTTTGGAAAAAAATTAAATACTCCTTGAAGGGAAATATATATAATATATTCGATTCCCTATCTCATGAAATGTCAATCAAAATAATGAAAGGTGCTTTCAATTCGAACAAAGGACTTGAGTAATGTTTTAATATTGATTATATTACAGCCTAATCTCAAAATATTTTAATCACGTCTGAATATCAGCTTTGAAAAGAACTTCTTTCTGACCACCTCCAAAAAGTGTACTCACTAATGGATGGCTACTTAAGTAGTATGCATTTTCTTGTTGCTATAAATTCAAATATATTTCATAGGAAACGTGCACAAAAATATTCTTTCTTATACTCGGTAAGTAGCAAAGTACGTTTTATCATAATTTTATACTTACAGAAAGGGTATCTTTAGGTTTAAAAACTATTCAAATTGCTGAACTATTTCGAACTGCACCAGCCGTTATAAGTTAATTAAAGGTTTAGAAAACTACATGCTGCGATTAACTTCACTCTTCAGTGTGGTTGTTAGCGACTGGGGTCCGTCGGTGACCTTTTTTTCAAAATAGGACAGTAGCTGGTGATTATTACATGTAATTCGGCCTTAAATTCCAACCAATTCTCGAGAATACACCGGGTGAATGTTGCATTCTAATCTCTACAGCGCACAGAAGTTAGCATTCGGGTAAAAGCCCCACGCCATATGTTAAGCCTGACTGTGATGCTTCGCTCGGAGACAGAGAAGAGTAAATATTCCCACTGTAGGACTATGTGGTCACTGTGGGGTTAGACAGTTCACACCATCGACGCTGTCAGGTGCTTGTGTCAATCCGAGGTCGAACCAATTGACTTGTTGCCCTTCGGGTTATTCTGGTTGGCGACAAGACGTGTTGAGTCAAAAGTATTTGTATATTGCTTCTAGGAGGTAGCGATCAAAGTTTAATTCCGAGCCTGGTGCAGAAATCAGATTCCAATCGAGATTTGGAACACTAAAATCGCCTTTTATCTTGCATCGGATCGACTAGCCAATGCCTCGGACTGCAGATCGTTTCTCAGTGGTCGTTAGACCGTCAGGATCCCAAGTGCTTGGGATCCCGGCGTTCAGATGTCTTCATTTACGCCTGAAGAAAAAGCCTCATAGTTTTCAGAAAATTTTGCAATGGATGTAGATAATGTTGTATACTACATAGGCAGCATTTGTAAATTAACGGATACGACTATTATGAATGAACATCTCACGGCCATAAAAATCTCATGCTTATAATCATTTTAAGCATACCCCTTCTTCAAAAACACCTTTGGAGAAGATCTACCTCGCTACAAGGTGAATAAAAGGAAGATTTTTCGCGTTTTTTTCTACAAAATATATTTGAATTTATAAACGCATTGAAAATCAATGAGAAACAGGCATACCTCTTAGGTAGCCATTTTTAGAAAGTATGCTTCTTGCAGGTTGCCAGAACTGGGCTCGTTCAAAGCCAATATTTTGACAGGACTGAAACATCTTGAGATCAGGTTACTTTGTTTGAGTCAAAACAGAATTGCAGTGAACATTTTATCGAAAAGGGAATCTACTGCATATAAAGTCTGGTCGTTCTTGATGGAGACGCCATTAAAAATATTTTAAATTTCCCAACTACTAGAGGGTAAACAGTACGCGACATGAGATTAAATTTTTGAATCGTAACTGCAGTAAACCCCCTGTAATTGTTTTAGTAAAACTCGGGGCAAGTAATAGAATAAAGTTGTTTTAGCATTGAAAGTCTAATAAATATGAAGTCCACTAGCATGTGCAGACCAGTGATTTTATTTTCACACAAGAAGACTTTCTGCGGAATTTAGCAAGACAAAAATTTGAGCGGCTTTGAGAATGAAACCGACTTACTGAACCTATCATCGTGCCGTCAGAACCGTTTCTTTTTCCAACTTTAGTCCCTGCAAATTGTAGAGGTTTGACGACTAGTCAATCTTTCGTGCAAGTTTGAAGGCAAATTGTCCCACTTAGCGAATTCGATGATTTTTGTGAAAAGTAGGCAGATCCTGCTTTCCCGAAGGGGAATCGATCGAAATTTTGTAGCGAAGCTTACAAGCTTTGGCCAGTAAAGATCCTCGAAAGGGCTAGGAGAAAGAAGTTGAAGATTTTATCATCACTGCGGAGCAGGCAATTTTGGGGGTAGAGTAAATGAACCCTTTTATCAAACTTTAAATGAAATTCTAAAATCCGCTTTATTAGAAAAAAAGGACATCATCAGTGTTTGATATTATTTATTATGCACTATGGTTCTGAAAAGTAACAGCAGGATGCGAGTATACCTCCGGTCATCTAAAAAACTGCAGTCCAGTAGATGAGTACTCACCGATGGTTGCGGGACTCACTCTGGAGCCCCGCCAGCAGCTGCACAGCAGAAAGTAGTAGAATAGGCAGATTAATATTGCCGAGAAAGACAAGGGAAGGCTGGAATGGCCATTTCTGGCTTATTAGCCATCATCAGCCAGCCATAACCAATCCTAAGTGGTGCACCACCCGAGATTCGAACCCGCAACCCGTTGATTAGAAGTCCAGTGCTCTAAACATTGCACTACGGGCCCATTGTCTAGCCGGTTTGGATCGGTTCTATTGACTTGCATTCGTTGATGAATGCTCACTGATCTTTAATGGTGCAACTGCACAGTGGTTAGTATTATAGGCAGATGAAAAATGCCAAACATCCCAGTCTCTTTGTCTTTGTCGACAATTTTTAAACTGCAACCTGGTAAACGTGACCACTTATGTGGCAGGCGCTTTTTCCCAGGGATTTATAATGCACTCATAAACCAGGCATAAAATATTCTTGATGGTTATTATTTGTATAAAATTAGGTAATCTAAATACTCAAAACTTTAGAAAGGGTATAGTTTGATTTTAATAGTTTTCATTATAAACTTTTTTAAGATAGTGAAATTTCCATTCATAAATTATCCTATCTGTTAATTTATCAATGCCTTTTGTTAAGTACGCACTATGGTCTACCTCCACTGTAAAATTTTATGAGCCCTGTATAAGAATATATTTTTCTCATTGCCCGGAAGATATGCTGTTTGAAGTTTTAAAACCTTCTATGCAAGTAAAAAGCAGGGTAGGTTCAAAACGTTTCATGAATTGAAAAAATTTAAATCTTAGAATACCTAATTGAACAAAACTGCTTTCAAAAGACATCACTTTTCGCCAAAAAGTATGTAAAGAATACTTTTATGCATGTTTTGTATAAAATTTATTCGAAATGATGAGACCATCAAAATTAAAGAAAAAACTGTAGTTCCTGCGCTAGACCAGAAAAAAGCTTGTTTAAAGATCAGCGTCCTCAGTTTACTTTATTATCCGAGAATAAAGCTGCATAATAATAAGCAGAGAAGTAATCTTTTCTGACAAACAACCAATTTTATAATTTTGTCTAAAATTTTGCGAGATAACGCACCAAACGTATACAAAGCACCTTAGAATAGGATTTGGATAGCTGGTCTTTGGTTCCCTTTTCTAGCAATGCGCGTAACGCAACGTTTAGGCATAAAAATAGGGCAACTATAACGAACAGCCGACGTCCATGTGGTTTCGGAGCACATCAGTTATCCCAAAAGGACCATAATCGATTGTCCTTCGAAAGTAATTGGATGAATTTAATCTTAATATTTTCCCTCTTCGCATCTGGATCTTCTCTGTTTATTATCCGACAGACATGAAACCTTACATTGTACCCACGTTTATCCTTGGGCGATCGGGATTGACCCTGACGGCTCTTCTGATCCTCGTTTT
The DNA here is from genome assembly GCA_017591395.1 of Schistocephalus solidus. NCBI lineage: Eukaryota > Metazoa > Platyhelminthes > Cestoda > Diphyllobothriidea > Diphyllobothriidae > Schistocephalus > Schistocephalus solidus. Next base: position 50,092 of record WEDG01001586.1, read on the forward strand.
AACAGTGACAGCAGCCTCAAATGTGGTTCTGGGAGGCAGCATTATCATCTATCATGATATTCTAGTGGTGTACCTGAAGGTAAGCGAGCTTATTTTCATTGATTGATCTTATTATCGATATTGGCAGGCTGTCAGTAGTTTTTCCAGCATGGTTTCTGCTAATACAAAATAAGTACATTATTGTAACACTAAACGCTACTTAATTTATTTAAGTACTATTGCAAAATATTAATTTAGTAAAAACAGTCCTGGTTTATAGTAGAAATCGGCGCAGACTAGGAATGACGTAACCGGTATTGCAAATACAAACGATAATGTGTAGCACATACAGCAGATGCAGTTGCCTGATGTTTCGAATTCATGCACAAACACGTCATTACAGACGACATCAGATATGGGCGATTCGTACATAAGCAGTTGCTGTATTAATAGGAGGCAGTTGACATGCTACTGATTATCTGTGAAAACTAATGGGATTGTTGTCCTTTGGTGTGATAATTGCTCGATGGTAACATTCGAGTCATTAACCACTAAAATTTCATCGCTCTTGTTAGATGTTGGCATGGTGATTGCTCCTCTATCGTGCATTGGCTTTAGAAATAGGGTGCTCAGAGAGTGGCTTATTACTTTGCCAAAGCCCTGATTCAACACGGAATATGGAGAAAAATGGGAATGCAATTGGTACTAGACAGGGAGCCCGTGAACTAGGACCCAAGCAGCTCGCGTCACACGCAATTGGCAACTCTCGCGAGAAGTTTGGCTTCGCTGAACTTCAATGTGTGGTCGAGTCTCACCGAATGAGCTGCCACTTTAGCGTTGGCGCCAGTTCATCGCATTGCTGACTCGTGGTCAGATATTCGCTCTTAGAGCAGTCTTAAAGTTTCGCCAGCGTAGTTGTTTCACCTGCAACTGCACCAGATTTGATAAGCAACTTTAGGCGTTTCTTGCCGTTGCAAAGGGACTGTTGGTCTTATGACACCTAGTTCATGGTTCCTGTCTTTTTGCAACTCCACCTCCAAGCCTCGGAAAATTAAAAAAGGTTTTTGTCGGTTTGATTTAAACTTTTATCTCGTTTGCGTACGTATCAGTTAACAAAAGTTCCGCGGGTAGCCATTTTCTCTAAGCACCCGTCGACTTTATTGCAATTCGGCAATCTTGACTTCATATTCTATGCAGTGTGTCTCGACTTGCCGACGTAGTGTCCTTATGCATTCGCGCATGTGATAGATTGGGTTGTTTTTATTAAAGGTCGTCTTTGTATAAGGCTTGTCCGATGCCATTATTTGTTTCAGCTCGTTTGCTTTGTAGGAGTATCTTAACAGTTTGGACTGTGATGTCACGGGAAATAGAGGTATAGAGGGACGCGACATCAAACAAAACCATGGCATCATTGGGCATGAAGAAGTTTCTTGGAAGATTATTTTTTTGGCAAACAGACCGTAATGTCAGAAGCAGCGGTCAGAAATGTGAGGCGCGGAAACGGCCACTTTGCGAGTCCCTGCCTTGGATATCACAGAAGGAGAGAAGCACCTCTCTTGTATACCTTGGGCAGACCATAGAACGGGCCAAGACCATTTTTGGACTCCCGCTATGCGTCGGCTTGTCGGCGTTATTCCAATGCCAAAAGCATCGCACTGAGTTCGCGTATCAGTGTTTTTACCGGGTTTATTTCTCATGGGGAATAAAATTGATGATCATAAAGTACGTTTTGGCCTTCTATGGTAGTCTGCTCTGCTCAATCCGACGGTGGACCGCACCTTATCGGCGGAGACAATGACGGTGTCCTTGTCGGCCTTTTTCATTTTAGTTAATTTTTTTGAAGGCACTAGGGAAAACCATCCAAAACTCAGAATAATTTGCATTTATTGGCATTCCCTTCACCAATAGTTTCATCAATTTCACGACTCACAGACAAAGCACTCTTGCAATTGTTTGGGTCACTGGTCTTCCGCTACCATTGACCACAATTCTAGGCTGGGAATGTGGATGATACCTGTGTCGTCAGCGAACGGGAACCGGTTTTAATGTTCAAAAAACCTCTTAACGCCGTCTTCCCGGACATTCAATTCACGCTGGATGAGGAAGAAAACAATAAAATGGCCTTGCTAGATGTCCTCGTTTGCCGCAAAGATTTAGAGGACTAAAAAACCTGCATTCAGAAAAACTAGAAACACGACACAAGCACTGATCTTCAACAGCAACCACCCAATCAGCCAGAAAAGCATTTGGGTAAGGGCACTTATAGGGATGTTGCGAGCATTACAATGAAAGGGACGAAGGCGTTTGTTACTGAAAACGTGATCACAAGAGGATCACAAATCCCGCATATTGGCCGATAAGTGCACTAGCCGGGATCATGGAAATTAATCGGTAAATGTTTTAGTTCAAGTTCATTCATAAGGTGCCCGCATACTGCAGAAGTAACCTCATAAACAAACTTCAGACAAACAAAGCAGAAATAGGGCGAGTAGTATGCAATTACAAAACATTTCCACGTGAATGGAGAGCGAACAAAAATGGCGGCTTAAATTAAACAGCCCGCTGCTCTGTTTTCCTATTCCCGCGAGGAAAGAACGCCCAGTGTGTCCAGGTCTGGGGTCTGTCTCAATGCTGTCTTCCCGGACAGATAATTTACGATGGAGGAAGGGTAAAACAACCAACTGGCCTTTCTTGATGTCCTCGTCTGTCGCAAAGATTGTGGTGGCCTAAACACCGAAGTATTCAGGAAAGCAATAAACATGACGCAAATACTGAGTTAAAACAGCAACCACCCGATGAACCACAAACACAGTTACGTCAGGGCACTATACCAGCGTGTGGAGACACTCTGTAATCAACCAAAAGACAAGGTTGCCGAATTACAATATCTTCGATGGGTGCTTAGAACGAATAGCTACCTGCGCAACTCCATCAACCAGTGCATAGGTAAACGACATGACAGACCGACTCCAACAGGCCCTTAATTCTGGCGAGCTCTTTCGTACGCGAAAGATTATCAGAAGCCGTTAACCACCTTTTCATACCACTCAGAGTTGGAGTTGCACACAGACAGGAAACAACCATTCGATGCCCAGTCATGAGGCCTTAAGACTCACTGCCACGGCAGCAAATGTCTGGGGTGGTTTACGGGATCAAGTTAGGTTTAGAAAAAGCGATCCGGACACGAATGTGCAATCACGCGGCAAGAGTGCAACGAATGAAGCGGCGGCTAATTCGGCGAGCCGTGGCCACACATTCAAGTTCTACGAGGCTGAAATCCTCGCTAGAGGTGACAGTCACACGAACTGTAAGCTGCTTAAGTCATGGTGCCCTAGCACCCTGTCTAGCTCTCCATATTCGGCGCTGTACCCGAGCTTTGGTAAAGTAGTTAGTCACTCTGTGAACTAGTCTCTGTGAACTTTGTTTCCAATGCCAATGTTGGTGTACCATATGAACGTGCCATCATCGTGCTAACATCCAACACGGGTGATTAAAGTTCACCGGTCAACGACTCGAGTGCCAGCCATCAGTCCCACCAAAAGAGAAAATTCACGAGGAATGCGGGTGAGGCAGCATTACAATCGATCGCGTATCGATCTCGGGCAGTTGTGGACAAAGCAACTATGTCGGATAAACTGGAAGACTACTGCGAATGCGAATGGCCGAGCACGCAGCAGCAGCAGTGAGGACCACGACCACGTCGCAGAAACCGTGCTATTGCTCCGGACGCAACTGCCACCCAGACAGCAACAGCAACGCATAAACAATCCTTATGTCGCGAAGAGGGAGACACGATCACTGAAACAAGATATTTAGTAGCCTGACCTTTCGAATTGTCCCTAAATTCAATCGTGTATCGGTCTCGTGCAGTTGTAAACAAAGCAATTATGCCACAGAAACTGAGAGACTACTCCGAACGGGAATGGCCGAGCACGCAAAGAACCAGTGAGGAGGAACGACTTAAGATCCCAAATCGCAGCTCATTCGATGGGACCTGGCCACGCATTCAAGTTTAATGAAGCCGAAATTCTCGACAGTGGTTGTAAACGCATGAGCCACGAAATACATGGATCTTGCTTTACCGACCCCCAATCAATAAGCAAGCGCAATGACCTCCCAGTTGCATATTTTGGGCTAAAAATTTACCTGAGAAAAGAAGTTAGCCACACAGAAAACGTGCAAATGCCCAATGATCCTAATGAAAATGTGGGTGAGCCAACGTGTCCAAGATCTCACATGGATAACGAAATCTGAACCTCAGCAACTGGAATGCTGAGCATCATCGCACTGCATGCAATGACTAGCAATGAGTTTGGGATTCATAATTATGACAAGCACGCAGGTGCACAGCAACGGCATTGTGACAACTGCATACTGTAACATCTGGCCATTCAGACAATTATCACACCACGGGCAACTAGTTACGATGCCTTCGGAGGTGTCATTAATGATAGGCATGTTGTAGCCTAGCAGCTTTATCCTATAAATACTAAGAAACCTGGGAAATCCACTACCCATAGCTTACTCTGTTTCTGATTATAGTTTCAAAAGGAATGTGGAGGGCAGCCGTTAATGGCATAGCGATCGCATCCTATAAATACTGCTACTCCTTCTGTGTATGAATGTTTTCATAGCTGATGCTGTTTCCGGTGATAGATTTATGTGAGAATCTGAAACGTGAGGTGAATAAAGTTTTTGTTGCAGCCATGGAGCGTACTTCCTCATAACTAATATTCAAGCTTTCACTTTTCGCCTAAGCCTACAAGAAAAAAGAGGATCGTCGAATTTGCCTGCTTTGCGGAAAACCTCGGAGAAAACTTACCGACAGCAAGCAGACCTGCCACTGTTGCAGTATGTTAGAGTGTGCTGAGTGTGGACAGGAAGACAGGTGAGTGTTACTTTGGCCCATTCGGGCCTTATTATTTGAAATGCGTTTATAACCAGGGATTTGAATGCACTGAGGACCTAGCGCGTTCATCGATGAGGTTACGGAACTTGCCAGGCAATATGCACCATCGAGCTCAGTTTAGACACTATAGGTATCCGCATAGCGACTAGTAATTCTGCGTAAGTAGTAATATCAGTGGTCATGGATGACCATTTCTGGCTTATTAACCATCGTCAGCCAGAATTATCAAGCCCCAGATTTGGGGGCGTCTGAGCATCGAACTCGTATTGTTTTTTCTATTATGCATAAGTAAGTTCAACGTTCCAACCACAGAGCTATGCTCTCGTGTGCGAGTGTAAAGTTAGCTGGTACAAAGGGCAGGAGCAGCGGCGTCCTTACCGCCGCCACCACCACCACCACCACCACCACCACCACCACCACCACCACCACCACCACCACCACCACCACCAACACAACCAACACCCCACCACCACCACTACCATGAGTACCAATAAAACAACCACCAACACCACCAATAACATCACCAAAACCTACACCACGAGCACGAAAACCACTAAAACGAGCACTACAAACACGAACACCACTACCACGAGCACCACAACCACCAACACCACCACTAAAACCACGAGCACCACCACCACTACTAAAACTACGAGCACCACCAGTACCACCAAAAATAACGCTACCACCATCATAACCACCAGGAGCACCAACACCACCACCACCACCACCATCACACCAAGATCAACCCTACCTCAACAAACACCACCACCACCACCACCATTACTACCACGAGTTTTCCTTTAGTTATTATGCATTAGTAAGTCCCGCGTTCAAACCACAGAGCTATGCTCTCGTGTGTGAGTGTATAGTTTGCAGGTACAACGGGCAGGAGCAGCAGCGTCCTCACCGCTGCCGCCGCCGCCACCACCACCACCACCACCATGACAGTTCAACCGTCGTTGTCCTACGATGTCCACTGTATGCTCCACAGAAGGGTGGTGCAGGGACGGTGACTTGCGCGTGGATTAGTTTTAAGTGATAGTAGCCTTGCGCTGCAGCTGCCACACTTTCTCCTTCTCCCCCACCTGAGCCCGGTGTCATGACAGAGTCAAGAAGACCGGAGGCGGGAGAGGGCGCAGGTGGCTGGCGCGGCCGGAGCTGCCCTGGGTGTGCCACCTCATTTGGCTTGGATCCCACGGAGAGCGAGTGCCAGCTGGGCCACATTAAGAAAGAGAGTCATTGCAACCCGACTCTCAGTTCACCAGTCAGCCAATCCACACAAAACAAAAAGTGGGCTGACCACGCAGTCCGCGTTATCCCGTCAGTTGGCAACCTTCCAAGCCACGACTTTTAGCACACCGTGATAGTTTCAAGCGCTTCAGATTGTTCATAGTGAGGAAAATGCGCTGAGCCATTGACCTCACTATCTCTCCCACCCCCCAAAATCAGACCACCGTCCGAATCAGTCAGTTTTCCGATGTGGACGTGGGCGCAGCTACTGGTGAACTCGTCTACGCGTACTTCGTACATGACCTGCCCCCCCAAACATAACCACCAGGATATCACACAACAGGGGGTTGAACAGCTTACATCTAAAATCTGTGGGATAGCCAGAAGTACGTTAAGAAGGAACCATCACAGTCTATCTCCCAGACCACCAGTCAGCCACTTCACACAACAACTATTGGACTGACTGCGAGGTCTGAGTGTAATTGTCAGTTGGTAACCTTCCAACTCATGGCACTTATCGCCCCGTGATATTCTGAAGCTCAGATCACACATGCAGCAGAGAAGCCACATGGACAAGGGGCCGAGGATCATACTTGCCTCTCAAACAGTTAGGTTTTGCAGGTGATCATGTAAGGTACAGAGGCTAATGAGGCGGAATGTAGTGTTGTGGTATAGCTGTTAGTGTTCTTAGGCAGGTTTCCATTGAGATGCATGTGAACTAATAAGCCCATGCTGTGTGTGAATGCGCGTGGGTAGTGCGGACAGTTGAGTTGGGTGTGGCTGGTGTATGTTGGTGCTCCTGGCCCTCGTTTACCGGGCTCTGTGCGATGGAGTAGCAAGTGACCGACCAGGCCGTTGCGTGATGTGGATGTACGGTGACAATGAGGACAGGATAGGTTGGGAGCTGCTGAGTCTTGGGGGCTCTGCTGCTGCTGGTACTGGTAGTCGCGCTCATGAGAGGACTACGGGAAGTTTTGATGGGTGCGTAAGATATGTTCGCATCACGGTGGATTCCGCTTTCATGGATGCGCATGTGCCCGAGCAGGCCCACACATTGAGTGGATGCGCCGGGGTAGTGAGGGCATTTGAGGCAGTGGTCTCTGTTGTGTGTTGGTGCTCCAGGAACTAGTTGGCTACCACCACTACTACTACCACCATCACCACCACCACCACCACCACCTCGAGCACCACCACGGTTATCCCGTGTTGTGTTTGCCCCCACACCCGGTTAGTATGCTGCCCTACTCCCCCCCCACTTTCAAAAGTCTTACTGAGAGGGTGACGTGCAAGCCCGTAGGCGAATTTAGCTAACTGGGGTCGCTCTGTACTAAGCAATTTCGTGACTCAAATGGAGTTCAGCAGTCGTCTAAGATGTCTAAGCAGCCATATCTAAGAAATTTACTTGAAAAGGTTCCCTAAGCAAATGCTTGAACAACTTTATCCACAATAATGCCATGACTCGTAGATACTAAACTCGCTGTTGCAGTAACCAAACGAACAGCAAACCACATTCCCCGGCTCCCTAAATTCCGCTTCCACCTACAATTTGCTAACTGGCGCGCCACAAGGTGAACACCACTGCTCTCAGGGAAAACCAATTATCTGAAACGAGGCAGCTGAAGGGGGTGAACGCAGGCTAAAAGTTATTCTGGAGTGGCCGTTTAAGTGCAGAACCACTCGACGTTTCCATCTGGGATGACATCGTGTGACGAATACCCTACCTACGACCGTTTCCGGCAACCAATTTCGGTAGTGTTTGAATATCAAAGAATATGTGAGAGGGGATGGATACATACTAACGGCAAAATTCTGAGTTTGGATAGGGCGAACGGATACATCACTATCAACCACGATTGTGGATGCGGTATGTTGAGGACATATTTGTCATCATCAGCTGGGAAAAACTTTTGCCAACCATAAAATCTTGTATTTAGCATTCTTTAAGGTTAAATGGCTTCTGTTCATTCCAATTTGTCTGAAGACGAACTGGAGCACCAGATTCGAACATTTACACAATAAAGTTATTTGTTCCCAAGGAAATTCAACTTATATATATATATATATATATATATATAGTTCAGTATAGTTAAGTATATTAAAGGGTAATAGGCATTGCCTTTGAAGAACCTATTAATAAAAAATATTTAACTGCAAAATTGCAATCAAAATACACGTCATGGCAAAGGAGTGAATTACATATTCATGTATTAAGACTATTGTTTTTAACAGTCGAGTTTGGGCACAGTTTCAATGATTACCTACGTCAAATACTAGATATCACCGTTATCTGTATGTATATGCAAAGCTTTTGAATGATGTAGCAGTTTCTTCCTCTAAGAAGGAAGGATAATTTTCAAGCGAAATTAAAAACAGTTTATGTTCGAGTGTGGCAGTCGTGTCCGCCCGGATGACGTCCTCTCGCATTTTGATACAGGCACTGTAAACTCGCTGTGAAAATGAAGGGCGACGAACATCCAGGTTGGATAAGGCTCATCGAAGATATTGCAGAGCCTTCCTGTAAAATGAACGGTAGCTGTTAAGCGAATATAAATCCAGTTTATGTTTGTATGTATGTGTTGTGTCCGCCCGTAAGACGTCGTCTTTGTGTCCATCCCAGGTACCAACAATTTGCTACGAAAGCGAATGGTGACGAAAATCCAGGTGGGATAAAGCACGTTGAAGATATTCCAGTTAAAATAAATATGTTACTATAAAGTTGCGAGAAACATAGTCATCTAGAAAGAAAATAGTCTTGTAACACTAGGATCCAGGCACAGGCATCCTGAAGGATCGAAGATTACCTGTATCCCAGTTAACTGTAGGTATGTGCGAAGCTTTGGTGTGATGTAACAGTGCCTTCCTGGAAGAATGAAAGGTACTTTTCAAGCAAATATAAATCCTGGAAGAGTGAACAGATTATATACGACGCCAAACGCTCTAGCTTACCAGTTGCATCTCACTACGTAGTCATTTTGTCTAATCATCTACTGGTGGCACTAATTGCCACAGTGTTGGTTCCAATGGTCGGTTATCGATTGGGCATGCTCGTCGCATTGCTGCTTGGGGTTTACTCAAGAGCCAACTTGCAGACAATCGCAGAGTGAACGGTAATTATGCAGTTGGGGTACTGAAAAGGACAGGGGAAGACTATTTTTACCAGTTCCGACCTACTAGTTGTCATCTGCCAGTCGTTTCCAGACCCATGTTTGGAGAAACTGCAATTGGACACTCAATAACCAAAGACTTCTGGTCTGTTGCCGATCTCACGATCTACTTACAACTCAAATAACTAGCGTATTCACAGTTTTATATCAGCTACTGAATGTACCTTTACGATTTAAGTTTCCAAAACTCCATTTGCAGACTTTGAAGTAGGAAATTAATACTTTGCTCCTCTTCCTCATCCTCCTCCTCCTTCAACTTTTGGATTTCAGGATGAAAAATCATTCGATAACACGCTGGACTACTCCATACCTTTGTAACATGCATGGCAAGTTTCGTGCATATAAAGAGGTTTTGAGAACTCTGCGTACCCGAATTACTTACGTCACTATGGCAATGCTCATGGCATTGGTTATTGCAGTTTACAGGAAAAAGGTAATTCCTTTCTCCTCCCTGTCCTTATATATACATAAGAATTTAAGTGAATAAAAATGAGCATTCTAATTTTGATGCAATTTTCCTGTATACGTTCACCGCCCTCGCACGACTAACCTACCTGTTTTTGCAAGATCTTCCCTTATATAATTTTATCAGAACCTCTTCTAATAACTTTTTCCTTAATCGTTCCTCCGCCGTCTCCTCCTCCTCGTGTCTGTACTCCTTCTTCCCACTATCATCATCACCATCATCATCATCATAATCATCATCATCATCATACACGGCAGCTATCTAACTGTGCCAATTTATGCATGGTTTTTCGGAGTGCAAGACGTTAAGAATCTCTCGGTTTTTCTTGGAGGCAAAGGTTCCGACAATGCAAGCTTTGTCCCAGGCAAATTGCGCCCTGTATGGAGGGTGTGCATGGCAACTTGGGATAGATAATCACGCATCTTGACTGAAAGTTGATGTTCGTAAATGCGTGTGTAGGCAGATTTTCCCGTTTGGCCACAATATACAGCATCAAAGTCATCCTAAGACAATCTGAAACAACTATCGGCAAGATCTATGGATTTCCTGAAGTTCTTTACGCATTCATTGACACCGCTCAACAGTAAATAGACTCGACCACGTTGTCATGGCCATTCTGGTTGCTGCGCACAAATTTATGTGGAATGGGACTCGCATCAGTGACATCTGCCCTTCTACATAGGGTCGAAAATTAATCGATGTCATTTACTCGAATGATTAATGCACCATTAAACAAATTGAGTTGTACGTGATCCACAAAAACTGCAAGGAGAAGAGACGTCAGCTAATCCAACGAGGATGGTAGCATACGGAGATCACCCATCGGCTCAAGCGTAAAAGAATTATGGATTTTTAGGTTGATGTAAAATGGTAGCTGTCTTTCACATTTAATGAACGCCGAACGACGAACTGGGGAGCCGGTGTCCCAGACGTACGAGTATAGTGAAAATGGGGTACCCACCGACCACCTCACGGGCAATTATCGTCCTGTTGTGCCTTGGGGCTCACTCTCCAGCCCCGCTGACAGCCACGAAGCGGCTAGTATCGTAGACAGAATAAGGGACAAACACAAGGGAGACTGGAATGACCGTCTCAGACTTGTTAGCCACCGTCAGGCGGATAAACCCAACTCCCGTTATTGTAACTCCGGAGCCACAAACGCACGCCCACGTGGTTTGCAACAGCTGAAGTTGGGTATCACTGACAGATGACGACTACATTCGTTTATGAACACTCACCGATCGTTAGCTAAACTCACTCGTCCCGCTCTGCCTTGAGGCTCACTCTCGAGCCCCGCCAGCAGTCGCACAGCGGCTAGTAGTAGAAGAGGCAGAAGAATCTTGCCGGCAAAGACAAGGGAGACTGAAATGGCCATTTCTGGCTTATTTGCAGTAGTCAACCAGTCATAGCCAACCCCAGTTGAATCACCACCAGACGATCAGTCAATGCAGTCAATTTTCCCAATCTAAACCAACTAAGCGACTAGTCCGTGGCTCAATGGTTAGAGCGTTGCACTTTTGATGAACGGGTCACAAGTTCGACCCTAGGTTGGGGCACTACCTGAGGTTGGGTATGACTGGCTGACGATGGATAATAAGCTAGAAATGGCCCATCCAGCCTTTCCTTGTCCTTGCCAGCAATATTCATCTGCCTACCTAAATGCTGACGAACAAGAAACAATAATTCCAGTCGCTATTATCTATTTAGGCAATTTTATGCTTCTTACGAACACAATATGTTTTTTTATCTCCAAAGATACTTTTAAAATAATCTGTGCATCTTTGTTTGAAATTCAGAAATCTGATCTCGTTTTGAAAGGATGTATTAAATGTGGTTGAAAGATTAACTATCAGAGAGTAAAATACTGGAATTCGGCCTTTGAACGTGCGTCCTTCCGGCAGGCTGCAGAGGTTATAATTTTTAAAAAAATGACTGCCAAATTACCAGAACCTATCCCATTTAGTTCCTTGCAAACATTCAGGTGGAGGGCTACCTTCGTAGTTAGGCAGCCGCACGCTTAAGCTGTGTGCTTGAAGAGTTGATTGCAGCCATGTCAGATATATCTGACATCCACCTTATCTCCTCATCAGCAGAGGAAATCTCTGAGTCCGAGTCGTCATATGACGAACTAGAGGAAGAGGTTAGATGCAATGACGATGAAGATGAGTCGACCGGATACATTTCCCTCATATTCTCGGCAATTTGACGTAAATCATCCAGAAAGCCTTTCTAAGCACGTCTACTTAGTGTTCTCTTAGATACTGCTCAACACATTCTGCAAAAAAAGCAAAAAAACGGTCAGTATAGACAGAACAGGGGTACAGGCAATTAAGCGACCGCGTCGCAGCACGAGAGCGCAGGAAATGGCGTGGCACGGCGCGCGCGTGATTGACAGCTCAGTGCCCGATCGATTTGCCAATAACGCTGCACGCATTCTTTTGCGCCCTTAGCGACGCGTCATCGAGGTGCACTAGCAACCAATCAAATTCCAGCTACGATTGACGTACGACCGGTCGAGCTTCGAATCGTATTTCATTGCTATTAGGGTTAATTCCAGGAGCTTAGAGTTTGGGTTAGTAGTAGGGTAAGGAGTTAAGACACGAGAGCAGGAAAAACCTCCGATAGTGCAAGTGCGCTTGTGGTAAATTCCATGAAATTTAAATCCTTTCGAGTAATAATCCTAATCCTAAAATTAACACTAACCTTAGTCGAACCCTAACCTTGATACTGACCTTAATCTCCTTGGAAATTTATGCCAAGCCTACAGATTAAGGAGTTCATAGTCCCGTTTTTTGCCGGGGTCAGATGCAAGGTTTGCGGTTCTGGTTGGAGTAAAAGTTAGAATATGGAAATAGGTACACCTGGCATTTGCTGTAAGGCCGGTCATAATATGCAAGGATAATTATTTCCGTGTCCACCCTCTGTGCCTTTATGAGCATAAAACTTCCTTTTTATACTCATTTTATAATAAACTAGATCTTCTTAAAATTTGTCATTTAACTAGCCCAGGTCTTTCGGTTTTGAAAAATGGAAAACATTAGACTTTATAAATTTCAAATGGTTATTTTGACAGCATTATACTTGTTCGTTTATTAATGCTCCTTCTGAATTATACAATTTGGTCCATATAACTTAGCATCAATCGCCAAAGTCAAACTTAAAGTCTATATAAACAAAACAATCTATTGAAATTAAGAGAGTAGTATGGCTATAGTTATATCAGTAATCCATTAGAGAGGGTATGGGGCGTTCGGTTTGACCGTTACCAGGTGATTAAACAGACTTCTGTTGAACAGACTCATAGTGAACGAATGCACAACATAAGTCGGTGAAGAATTCCTTTGCCAAATAACTCTCCATGAGGAAAGAAAGGAACGTTGATTGGTGTGTCACACTTCCCTTTTTAGCTGGAAATAATGTCTTCGTAGATTCGTTTACTGTGCCTTTTCAAAAAACATCTTCTCAGTCGACACCCGGAACAAGTCAATTTAGCAACCGAAATGTTGAATTAAGGTCAGCTGTGTCCTGTCTTTAGTGAAGAGGATAGAGATTTAAGGCAGTCAGGCACTGCTCTTGCGTAAAATATTTAATTACATGAACAGACTTTGTAGCAAGTCGTTGTTCACCTTCACAAATACCTATATCTTTCCGAATTTAGTAAACACTATATAAACCTTTCGCAAAGACCTAGAGGGATGGATTAGTTCGTTTTCTGGAAACCCTAACCAGAAGCGCCGTAGCAGTCCTGGTTCAAAATCGGATGGGCATTTAAAACTCTTTTCTTAAAGTAAAATGTCGAAAGGGGGTAGTTCGTTAAAAAAAAGGAAAAAAAGGATAGTTTGTAAATTTCAAAAACATTTTTGGTATCAAACGCAATTTTTCAACTTCGAAAGCCCACTGAAATATCTTTAGGTTGGCCTGCATAGTAATCAATCTTATAACCGCACCTAAAAATCCTTTTGAACTGAGATGCCACCACACAATGATGACTCACTTTCCACGATTATACCACTTTATGTAACTATTAATTGGTTTATAATACCCCAGGCGCGGATAATAACTATTCCATGTTATGGCCCCATAACCGTACGTATTTCTTTTACCTTGGTGATACTTGTTCCTCGGACATTCGTCTCGACGGAGAACTTTGATTCAAGGCTAATTTTGCCGTCTTTTGATGGTTTTTAGCAAATCTCAGTTACAGCCAGTTTTCGACAGGGGTATTACCGCACGGAATAATAAATTATTTTGAAAAGATGTTAAGAAGTGCTAGTTGTTGGGATTTTCACCTAAAAACTTCACTTTCACTATGAGGCTGTCTACTTACGGCGTCTTTGGTGTCAACAGGGACCAAATCACTTTCGTGGTTTCTTTTGTGGAGATTTTGACCGAGTTTCTGCAAATTGTTTTCAACTCGGAAAGATTACTGAAGTAGAGGTGTCGACTCGATTAATTTGCGGCAGCAGCCCACCGCAAAAACCACACTCGGGAAAAATGGCAAAATAAGTAGTATAAATTGTACAATTAATTTCTAATGTACATATTCATTCAACTATATTTAATGGAAGGCATAAAAATAGTCTTTCCAGCAAACTTTGATAGACAATCACATCGTTTTTAAATTTTATATCGTAAGAAACGCTATCTTTTGGTTTAAAGTGTTCATAATTATGATATATTCTAAGATCGTACCATGTCACTTAAAATTACATCGTTTTTGTCTTTTTCTGACTAAAATTCATGAACTGCACAACACAAATACCATGAGTTGTAAAGTTTTATAAGTACCATGTGATATCTTCTTAGTAGGCTAGAATTATATATGCCATTCTTTACACAGAAAGTATACCGCTTGTAGACGCAACGTCGTAAATGCAAATACATATATAGATCAGGTTCCAAATTATTAGGGAGTTGAAAATTGAGTAGGATTGCAATATGCGACCCAATTTTGGGAACAGAGGATAAGTCAGCATGTAATACGCGACAGCATTAAATGCAAGGCTAACTCTTACTATGTCGATTGTGCTTGTCAGGGTTAGAATTCGTTGTCTGGGTAGTAAGTTCAGACCCTAGATTTCGTTGTCATAGGAGGAACGAACTATTGGGTCACCTCGTGACTTTCCCGGCGTCGGCTATTACGAAGCAACGTTATTTTCCAAACGCATTAATTTTACTGTTGTAATGAAAGAACGCGCACAGCCGGCCTCATTCTTGCTCCGGTCGAGGGTCCGTAAAAAAGTGTGTCAGATCAGCTAGTAATGACATCGCACACCGTGGTCGGCGTGATGTAAAGCCAGCAAGTTGTACTTGTCGGGACGTGTAGATTATATTTAGCAAACAAAAAATGGATACAGTTAAAATTATTTAAGCGCTCTCCTTTTCCTCCTTTAGCTCCACTCACCAATGTCCCAGTAATATCGATCAGGTATTACTCGCTGACGTATCCTTCGATCCCTGATTAGGTCACATATTGCGATCTTGCTGGAACGCTCCCCAAAACCATAATAAACATGTATTTCAAGTATTAAATTTTAAGAAGAGATGAGTTACTATCAAAGGAGCACACCAAAGAATACCGTAGCTTACACTTTCTAAAACATATATGTAAATTAAAAGGGACATTGAAAATCAATTTAGAAATGCCTGCTAGTTAATCAGTCAGTTTCTACTGCAAATGACCGAAAAATATGCATTCAAAAGTCGACATCCTGGTGTCTCTGAAATATTTTAGGATTATTCTGTAAGAGAATGTATTTAAAACGTCGACTTAAGTAATCCTTCCTATTCGATACCGAATTTCATAATTTTGGTTAACATTTCATGAGGCTTCTCATTTGGCCCAAGCTCTGCTAATGGGAGCCTCATACCTACTGACCTAGAAAGCAACAGATAACATCCGATTTAGTGCCCCATGTCAAACCTCTGACAGACTGCCATCTGCATGAAATGTTACTTTATTGCTGAAATTCAATCAAGTCATTTCGAGTTTGTACCCTATACATTAACCAACCGGAAGAATGTAGAAACACACCAAAGGAAAAGAAAACCCTTCCTGTTTCGTCTTATCCCTAGCAGCGCTAAATTTATAGCGTTTGCTTGAAACGAAAGCACACTTCCATTTATATTTAATACGGATTGTTTTGTGTTTTCGTCTTATTACTTCGCATATATTTTTACGCAGGATCTGAAGTGGAAGCTGCGGGGAATTCATTTGGCGCTGACTGGTTCATCGACCGGTGGCATCGTTCTGACTCTCTTTTGGCCTCGACTCTCTCGGTCCGGCTACCTGATTGGTTGTTTCGGCAGTACAGTCATCTCGATGTCTACCTGGCTAGCTACCGCATCCGCAGTTTCAACCACTACTGAGGAATCCCGTAAGAGGAAATGTGCTATGTTTCTGTTCTCTTATACTCCTTCATGCGTGGTGTAGGCTTATGAACATGCGATGGGTGAGGACTGTCCCAGTTTCATTCAGAATTTGAAATCCCATGATTCAGTTATTCTGTGGAGGGATAAGGCTGTTTTTGGAACATCTTTACCGTGAGTTTGGCATCACAGAGATACCAAAGTCATGCGTTTGCCGGTCAGTCATCTGGTGGCAGCCTGGTGAAAATATTAAAGGACAAATCTTTCATCTCGAAATCTCCATTTGTACTGATAATTTACACAACCAGTGTACCAAACTTCCTTGAGATTAGTAGACTTTAAGTTAACACAGCGAATAAATGAGAAAGTATAGATAAGCTTGAGATGACTACTCTCCGAAGGAAATCAGTCATCTGAATTTAAAACCCCCTGGCGCGTTAACCGGTTAAGGACAGTACACATCGATGCCGCAAACTTAAGGGCAGCCCATTTATGTCAACTCTAGCTGGAAAATGAAAAGACTGCACGAATGAAAACCGTCTCGTGTTTTCGAAATTAGAAATTGCAGACTTCAATTCGATCTGCTTTATGCATTTTATCGTCAGCCTCTTAGGCAACTGAATTGGGGTTTTTGTAAAAAGGTATCTGAAGATTGTTCAATTTTGGGTTCATTAACCGTGATGTACGTTTGGACGGAAAGTTGAGACGAGCCATCCGGTTCATATTAATCAACAATGTTTTAACTAAATGACCCATGAATCTGACCTAGAGCCAGCGAACGGACTTCGACAATTCACCCACAATGGGTTATTTCGTTCCAATATAATTTAATGGCGCTCTAATAAAATCTATCGGAACACCCATTTTTCACTTCCGGCACCCATCATCAGAAGACACTAACTCTCTTTTAGCGAATTTTGTCTGATGCTGTAACCGCAAACTTTCTAGGGTGGTATTCCCACCTCCTAGTTTTTTTAATTTTTGTGAGGACGGGTTGGTGTAAACAGCAAAAAAATTATCAAGAGGGCGAGTCACCCTGATGGTTATGGGTGGATTCTTGCTTTATTGCATTCTGTTAGTGGACCTGCCTACAACTGATGTCAACAAACGTCATTCGTTGATGAACGCTCAGCGATTGCTAATGGAACACACTCGTCACGTTCTGCCTTGAGGCTCAATCTCAAACCCCGCCAGCGGCCGCACAGCGTCTAGTAGTATAGGCAGATGAACACTGTCGGGTTTATTTGGCGATTGGTGTGCGTTCATTACGTGAGTGTCAATATGTCTGATCTAAAACCGGAAAAGACAACGAGCCCGTGGCTCAATGATCAAAGTTTGCGGGTTCAAATCTCAGATGATCCACACCTGGACTTGGGTATGGCTGGCTACTGGGGGCTAGTAAGCCAGAAATGGCCATTCCAGTCTCCCTTGTATTGGTTGGCAATTACAGTAGCTGCCTTAACTCATTAAATGGCTATTTTGGTAGTATATCTTTCGATACCAGCGTCAAAATTTCCTTTATAAAGTTTCTTATTGTTTCCCGAAGAATTTATTTGCATCGAAATGTATACAGTAGCAGTCTTAACTCGTGAAACGTTATGGATTTCATGAGTTACGGCCCGTTACGCGAAATCAGCGCACGCTGCGTTCCCCAAAGTTAACCATCAATAGAGAATTTAAAACAGGCGTAAACAGCAGGATTTATTGGTACCAAGAAATTTCGCGACGGCTTATCAACTGCAACCCGTCTTTGCATAACACAAGTAACGAATGAAATTGGACAGCAGTTTGAATTAACAGAAAATCAATACATAACAGCAAGGTCCAATGGACAACGTAAATAACTTCAAGAAAGAAAATGTGAGGGAGAAGCTTATACAACTAAAGCCATGAATCATCTAGGGTGAAAATCACCAGGGCAATTGTAGATTGATCACGTGGTCTAGTTGCTTACAAAGATTGGGTTTCTCCCTCCGTATATACGCTGTTTAATGGGCAAATCTATAGACAAATTGATGGAGTCGCAATGGGAAGTCCACTTGGACCAACCTTCGCCGATGTTTTTATGGGTCACTTGAGAGAAAAGGTGTCCTCTAAATTGAAGATGACAACATTATACAGAAGATACGTAGATGATATATTTGCGATTGTTGATAACAAGAAAAGACGCCGCAGACCTTCTTTCTTCCATGAATACATTGCATCATAAGATAAAAATTTACAATGAACATGGAACAGAACAACACGCTACCTTTCCTAGACGTCCTCATGTTCAGAGGATGATGGCTCCAATAAGGCGCTCTGTCTTCCACAAAAATACTTGGAAAGGGCAATACTTGAACTTTAAAGCTTTATACCAATTACAATGGAAACGAAATTTGGTACATACACTTTTTCAAAGGGCGAGAAATATTTGTTCAAGTGAAACTCTAGATACAGAAATTGCCTGCATCAAATCAGCCTTACTTAACTGTGGATATCCTGCACGTTTTATTCAAAAATATAGCAACACCTTACGACCAAAAGTGGTGGAACATTCAGTTCCAAAAAAGCCCGTTAGCATATACTTACCCTTTAAGGGTGACAATATTTCTAATACTATCAAGCGACGATTATGCGGCACCATTGGAAGAACATACAATGCAGCTCAGCTCTTCTTTATCAATCGTACTAGAAGCCTGCCAATCAACCACCCAAAGGATGCCTTGCCGTTGCACGCCACCCCAAATTGTGTTTATGAATTCACGTGCACTTGTGGATGCAAGTACATTGGGCGAACGCAAAGGCAATTAGCAACCAGAGCCGCTGAACATTTACCTAATTGGTTGTTTTAAACAAAGAAAATAAAAGTACCACGTTCTTCGATTACTAAACATATACTAGACAGTGGTCATTATGTAGACCTCAAAACAGCTTTCCGAGTACTTGTTCGGGCACGAACAACTCGGACGATGCGCTACTTGGAAGCAGCGTATATACGGAGGGAGAAACCCAATCTTTGTAAGCAACTAGACCACGTAATCAATCTACAATTGCCCTGGTGATTTTCACCCTAGATGATTCATGGCTTTAGTTGTATAAGCTTCTCCCTCACATTTTCTTTCTTGAAGTTATTTACGTTGTCCATTGGACCTTGCTGTTATGCATTGATTTTCTGTTAATTCAAACTGCTGTCCAATTTCATTCGTTACTTGTGTTATGCAAAGACGGGTTGCAGTTGATAAGCCGTCGCGAAATTTCTTGGTACCAATAAATCCTGCTGTTTAAGCCTGTTTTAAATTCATACCCGGGAGAAAATGCATCAATAGAGAATCGATCGTTAGGGATTATTAGGCTTATTTTGGTTTACAAATTAATTTAAAATTGTCTAGAAATACTAATTTATTTTAGAAAATGTACAAATAACGTAAAGTTAAAAAATCGATCAAGTTGAGTAAACTGGAAGTTTTAAATGTAAAGGAAGCCTGACCATACAATTAAACGAGTGAATGGAGCAGAAAAAGCCGAATTTATTTTAAAAAGAATCTTTTTTGAGTTTTGTCCATACATATTACTCCAGATTAAGAGCAACATAAAGTATGGCCGTCATTAAGCAGCCTAACATGCGAGTGTATATTTCGACACCGTTTCACGAGAATTGGCAGTTTTCCTTCTGTTTGAAAATTTTCTTAGATGAATTTGACCAAGGGAAACAGATGTTTGCTTGATTTTACCGATAGGGACGTGAGAGGAATATAATATTTCATAGGGTCACATTTCCACAGGCCTGTCACTGTAAAATTTAAATAGAATCTCAGGTGCAATCGTTAACGTACCATTTTGTGTATATAAAGATGACATTTATATTGCTAAATTTCCGTAAAGCTCTTTCGGGTTTTCTATTACGATAAGTTTCAGATCGTCTTTGAAACTGGGGTGAATTGTTAACAATTTTCAGTGTTTTCAGTCGATTGCCAATAAATGTAGATTCAGTTTGATGTGTTTAGTGAAACATTCAAAATAAAATATTTCTTAAAAGCATGTACCGAATCAGTGATTTTTTCGGACATTCTTTCTAATGCAGATGGCCGTCTGAGTCATATTTGTAGATTCACGCAGATATGAAAACTCGCTGCTAAGCAAAATGAAACTTCACAACAAAACCCGTAAAAGTATATGTCTATGATCAGCTAAAAAATTCCTATAATAAAAAGCGCTTTAATCAGAGGTTTCGCATTCGAAAATCTGTGTACTTAACGCTTTTCCAGAATGAGTTTAAAGAAAAACCAGGAATATTTAATCGGTTTTTCAACTTCGCTGAAAAGAAAGGATATGATTTCTGTTGAAAATTATATAATCCACTTCTCTCTCTCTCTCTATTGGAGTGTTATTTGATATATTTGCTTACTTTTCAGTCTGGTTCAAATGCACAAGAGAGTGGCCGAATATATACTTAGATTTCGTGGTATGAGGTCAATCTTCTGCCCCTTCCATTTCAAGTTTCGTTACTCCTTTATATTCAACTGCAGACCGAAATTGTCTTAACAAGCTTCATGTACGCCCAGACAACGAAAAGTGGCAGAGTGTCATTGTGTCTCGTATAAATGTGCGTTTAAGGTTCTAATTATCAGTATGGTTAAACAAAGTTCAGTCAAAAAAAAATTATAACAGCCATGTTTTGTTATAAAACGTTCTCAATTTGAAAATATTTTTTGACTGAATGTGCCTTTTTATTTTTCGAAATAAATGCGATATCTTGAACGTGCATCCTCCAGATTTTTTTGAAAACAAAAAAAACTTTCATTTCTCCGAAGGGATATATTTCGAATTCTTCCGGCTTTTATTAACGTTCATTCATATAACTGCGCACAAAAGCAAAATACTTTGATCCATAGCGTTTAATAGCGCAGGAAAATTCCTGGATAGCGAAATGTGTGCAATGCTACTACCTCAAAATTCCAATATCGACAATTCGTGAGTTAGGCAATCTACTGTATCATCTAACAGAAATTGTGCCAGAGTAAATATACTCGTCCTTCCCCCAACGTGCAATTTGCATGTTATAAAACATACCACTAATTATTTTTAAATAATATTATTTTATAATTGGTTCGTCAAATGACGTGAGGAGTCAAGTCGTGGTCAGACATTCATTATGCATAAGTGTTTTTCCTTTTTTTAGTTTATTAAAACCAATAGGGATTTCAAAGGCGTTGAACTACCCTTTCCTTAATAACACTGAACTGAACAGAGCTCAGTGAGGTACTAAAAAGCTAGGACCAGACAGATGTTTCACGGCTATTACTGATCATCAGGGTGCAGTAGGCCTGTCGTGTACCTTAAATAAGTGCATTACAAAAAGAAGTCAAGTAGGCGCGTAAAACTAAGAAAGAAATCAAATAAAACTGAAACAATTTTGTATCAATCTACCGCCAAAAGCTGTCACCTCTCTGCTGTTATTATGGCTTGTTCGATTTTGGCCTGGTAATTGTTCGCTTGTCTGTCATCTTTGCTACCAATATGGAGCTTGTTTTTTCCGGTAAGCGCCCATCCCTGTGTAAATAAATACTCGATCTGCAACGACAGAAAATGCCAGGTGGTGAGGTACTGATAGACCTCCCTTCAACGAACTACGAGAGAGAGAATGAGGTCGATACGCTTTATTTTTGAAGTATAATTATCCCGCTTTTCAGCAAAAAGGCCTCCACTCACCGTGGATAAAATTGGTACGCAAAAGAGGGCAGCAGAAGAAAACAAAAGATTTATTAAGTAAGCTACAACTGTCGGCATCACGACTCATCTGCTATATTGCGTCTCTGGACCGACAGCACCAGGTGTATTCGTGTGTATTTTATAAAATTTTATTTTATAAAATTTTATAAAATTTTTATGTGTTTATTCCTGCTCATGCACCCTCTTCCACCTCTGGTCTTCTTGACTCTGTATTGAAACCGGGCCCAGGTGGGGATGTGGAAGAGAGAGTAAGATCTGCCCTAAATTTAATCCAACGTACGTCACCGTCCCCACACTACACTGTTGTGGAGCATACGGTACACATCGTCAGACAACGACCACACACCGTGCGCTATTTATGACAGTCTCACTTCGCAAGACCTGATTCAACTGTGACAGGCCGAGCGGGAATGTCTCGGGCCATGCCAGCCACCTGCGCCTGATCTAACCTGCTATCTTCTTAACTCTGACTTGCCACCGGGCACAGGCAAGTAACAGAAGAGAGAGTGCATTAGCTGCTGCGAAAGTCTGTTATCACTTAAAGTTTATCCATGCGCAAGTCACCGTCCCTGCACAACCCTGCTGTGGAGCATAAGGTGGATATGGTCGGACTATGACGATCGAACTGTCGTGTGCATGCATGTTTTAGATCATGCTTGATGGTAAGTGCCATATCTGGCTGACTGATGATAGAATAAGCTCACCAACATACTGTTTCCTTCCATACTTACCTGCGCATAATAATTTCAGAGATTATTGGCTTCTTATATAACTATATTTTATATATCAGAAACCAGGAGGGAGAAATCTGGGAGTCAAACCGAACCCCTCGCAGCTGCAAAAGCGAAATCATAGACGAAGCAGTACGTTTTCAGTTAAGAAAGGTAACTAAACATAATACTTCGGAGACGGCACAATCCGGCTTCTCATAGATCCCCCGAAAGTACAGCACTTCATAAGAATTATTACTTAAGTAGGCTGTATGTTTCATATTGATTTCCGATGCCCGTTTAAGTTCAAAAATAGGTAAAGGAAAAATTAAGTCGAAAAATTGTTTTTTTACATACTCAGTTGGTAGCAAATCAAAGAGTATCTTTCGGATTTTTAAGATGTTTATACGTATGAAACTTTTTAAAACTGTACAATGTCCTCGCCGATATCTTCCCACCTGTACTGCTTAAGACGTACCGGATAAAGTCCATGTTCTACGGAAACAGAGGAATGAAGGCTATTCGTTAACCGAAAGGCATAGAATTTGTACAATTTGATAAGTGAAAACCTTACTCGTAAATGCAATGGCAGATACCACCCTAAATCATTCGGGAGTTGAGATTTTTTAAACCAAAATATTCCCTTCTTTTGAGCATCAAGTGTGAAAAAGTCTTGATGTGCTATCAGGTGAATATAAGAAAAAAATAAGCTTTAGTTATGCTTTATATAACTATATCTCTCTATGAGAAAATACTGCCTGAAGTGTGGCGACGTAAGGAGAAATAAAGGCGACCCCTGAAGGGAAAGGTTAAATCATCTGCTGTTTCACACTTATATGCAAGCGCATCATCGACTATATACACAATGAGAAATGCATGGTTCAGATAGGCTTTTATAGCTCACTCTTAGTGCACCGTGAAAAATTTCGAGAATTCTCTGTAGCGCCAAACTCCATTTATGCTCCTCCTCGATGCTCCGCAGCAGCAGAGGTTTTCTTAAAGAGCAAAATTTGGTTATTTTGAAATCATTATTTTTCACTGAAAAAAAGAATTTCAAAAATGTAAAATGAATAATATCCTTTGATTCAGGCTAAGTATTAGGGTCATATCGAAGAGGAACATGAAAAGAAGAAATAAGTGAGACATAAGCTGCACACAGTAATAAGCAACTTGGGAATGACGCGTAGGACCATCGTTTCTGGTGACCGCCAGCCGAATTCCGAGTTATCATAACGCCAAGAATGCGAAAAGTAACGCCCCATAGGCGAACTAATGAGCCCTGATCACGTCGTAAAAAACGACGCTTAGCAATGAACACATTATCTCCTAATTGTTATAGGCAAGTGGTGGCACGGCAAATTCCTCTAAAACCTACTGCACTCCTTGTATGAGTTTATTTGAGGGAGATATAGGTGAGTTACCTTTGAATTCCCCATTTGTACATGCGAGTATCTCGATATGTTGGGGAGGCCAACATAGTGGAACATAGTTGAAAAAGAGCAGACAGTGAAAAAAACTCCCGGTGATATTTAGGAGAAACAAACTGTCGCCCTTGGGAGGGGTCCAACGGGGGGCATTTCGGAGGTCACATAAATCAGCCAGATTCTCTCTTGCTGATTGCAGAGTCCGTTGAGGGATTTCAAAGGCGGAAATATATTCCCAGATCATCATCGGTCCATTGCGGTTCGAAACAAGGGAGAACGTTCATACACCTCATGGACGACGGCTGCTAGGTCCAGCTGATGCGAACAATCACGGTGTCACCAAGATGTGCAAATAATTAAGCAGCGAAGACCTCGAGGACCCCAGCATGGGAATTATGGGAAAGTGCAAGACCTCGAACGAAAACAAAATATAAATAAATATAACTCAAATATAGCTAGTAGTATCATTAATACCTTGTTTGCTGACATCACTCTTGCAGCTTTCAGTTCGTGTTGTAGCTCGCACCATTATATCGATCTAACTTTCGCCTAAAAACCTCTAAGGCGTCCGATATAACAACATCCAGAGGAAGACTTTTCCAAGCTTCGACTACTCTTTTGGAGAAGAAGTACTTCCGAGTGTCGAGCCTTGCTCCAGTCACACGGAATTTGAGAGGATGACCTCTCAATTTCGTTGTTGTTGCTAACTAGAAGAAATTACCTGGGATGAGACAACAGTCTTGGACGCGTAATATGCGGAATGTTAGTATCAGGTCCCCCCGAAGCTGTCTATAGCGCAAGGGAAAGAGATTGAGATTCCACAGCCGTGTTCCGTAAGGCTGTGAGCCATGTCCAAGAACAAGTTTTGTTGCTCGCCTTTGGACCTATTCAAGAATGTTGATGTCCTTCGCCACCCAGGGTTTCATCTTCAGGACCGACATCTGCGACTGTATCCGAAACTTCATCTTTTGGTGATCTCATCGGCTTATTTTGAATCCTCAAGTTGCTGGACACCCATTTACAGTAAAACCATTACAATGTCTCTCAGCCATGGCGAGAGCTAAATCGTGTAGACTGGTTTGGCCAGCGTTAAAATTAGGATTTTCTTGCAATAAATCGTATTCCTTGTCTTGTGCCAGTGCCTTCGGGTAATTGAAAAGAGATTTCCGATAGGATCAATAACCGAAGTGTTGGGGTAGCACACGACCCCGCATCTAACTTACGTTCAAAGTCTGTACACCCTAAGAACAGGGTTGGCTATTTTGGCATTTTGCATTCTCTCTCTCGAACCCATCATCAGAAAGATTCGCACAAAAGGGTAACAAGGGTCACAAGAGGTACATTATTAATAGGGCGTGCTGGCCTGGCAACCGTACGCCTGTTATGTTTGGCAGTCCTCTTGGTCGTCGCCGGAGTCGTGGTTGATGTTATGATTGCTCGTCGGTCCGTGCTAGACTCGTTTCTTGCCCTGATTTAATCACCGCTCTCAATCTTTGGCGGGACTATTACTCAAAAATTCAGTTCACTGTCCCTCGGACTTTTGATCACCCGTATGCTCTCCAAGTGGCTGGCCATTTTTTTTGTCCACGCAAAATCTGAAAGCGGAATATGGAGGCGGAAGATCATTGTACCTTTTAATTGAATGGGTGCCGGAGATCACAACTCAAGTTCTGTCTCAAGACGTACTTCACGTTTGGTGGAATCGTCTAAGAGTAGGTGAAAGGCACACTAATAAGTTCACTGATTTCGGGACCATTAACTGAGGCGGTGCTAAAACAGTTTGGAGTCGCTGCTCTTCTGACACCACAAACTGAAATTCTGGGCTCGATATGTGGACGGTACCTTCGTCGTTATCAAAAGGGATCAGGTATTGGAATTTCAAAGGACATTTCAATGCCATCTTCACGGACATAGCATTCACGATGTAGGCGAAAGAAAACAACCAGCTAGCCTTACTTGACGCCCTCGCCTGCCACAAAGATGGTGGTGGTCTATGAACTAAAGTCTTCAGGAAAGCCACCCATGCGACGTAAGTCAGGACCTTGAAAAACAACTACCCAGTTAGCTATATCGGTTGATTGAGACGCATTGCAGTGAAACGGAAGACAAAGTTACCGAACTCAAATATATTCGACGGGCCCTTAGAAAGAATGGATACAGACGCAAATTCGTTAACCAATGCATACGTAAACGCGACGAGTGAACAATTTACATCGATGTAAAATTCAGGCAAGTGCTCCCGTACATAAAGACCGTCTTGGAGGTTGTCAGCCGCCTCCTTAGAACACTCGGGGCTGGAGTAGCACACAGACGAGAGTCAACCATCAGGCGCCAGGTCGTGCGGCCGAAAGACTCAATGCCAATGCAGGAAATGTCGGGAGTCGAGTACCGGGTATGGTACCGTTTCGGACAAACCATATACGTCGGAGAAAGTAGGAGATTACTACAAACGGGAATGGCCGAGCATGTAGCATCGGTGAGGAGGAATGACGCTAACTCCCAGATCGCGGCTCATTCGAAGAGACCTGGCCACACTTTCAAGTTTGATGAAGCCGAAATTCTTGCCAGAAGTGACGACCGCGTGAGCCCTGAGCTGCTTGAGTCGTGGTTCTCTGGCACGCGGCCAATTAACATGTGCAATGATCTTCCACCTCGATTTTCTGTTTTGCGACTTTGCTTAGGTTAAAAAATCCCTAGCAACGAGGAGACGATGTGGGTGATCAAAAGTCCGGGTGACAGCGGGACGAATTGCCTAATGCTCATGGTGCCAAAAATCGACAACGGTGATGAGATCATGGTAGTGTACCACTCGAGCACGAACAGCAACCACAGATCATGGAAGTGTACCACTTGAGCACGAACAGACGACCACAGATCATGGAAGTTTACCACTTGAGCATGAACAGACGACCACAGATCATAGAAGTGTACCATTTGAGCACGAACAGACGACCACAGATCATGGAAGTGTACCACTAGAGCACGAACAGCAACCACAGATCATGGAAGTGTACCACTCGAGCACGATCAGATGACCACAGATCATGGAAGTGTACCAATCGAGCACGAACAGATGACCATAGATCATGGAAGTGTACCACTCGAGCACGAACAGACGACCACAGATCATGGAAGTGTACCACTCGAGCACGAACAGACGACCACATCAACCACAACCCCCACCACGAGAACTGTCAATTATAGTAGGCGTACGGTGGCCTGGCAACTAGGCCCTATAATTAATGTACCCTCTGTGCCCCCTATTATCTTTTGGTGTGAATCTCTCGAACGATGAGTTCGAGAGAGAATCCGAAACGTCAGGCTAGAAAAGTTGCTGTCTACAAAATTCCATGATCCAGTTGTTATGCCGTTTATTTTAGGCGAACTGGGAAATCAGTCTTAACCGGCATATGTGAACATCAGTTAGTGGTCAGAAGATCAGATCGCCATGCACACCGGGCATACATTCGCATGGGAGAGTACTCGTATTGTGAAAAAATGCAGCGAGTTCCTGGAATAAATGCACTCAAATGAGGCATGCAGCAATCGGCATATTTATTTGGAGGTCACATACACAATCCTCAATGCGCATCGTCAATCATGACGGCATGAAAAACGGAAGTTAACACGTTTTGGCTCAAACATCGTTTAACAATAGAATATGCGGGTAGACACGATTACTTAGTTACTTGCTCTTGGACACATCCTAAAGTTTAATGACGAGTTGGGGGACCAGTTTACAACATTGAGGCATTAAAGTTTGCATTTTCTCAGATCATTTCATTTCTGTTAATTAAATATCCTGGGATGTCTGTATTTCAATATATATCCTGACACATTTCTTTATTCCAGTGCGAAATCTGCCCCTCTTCCTAGCCGAGACCACCGCCTTCGGGTGTGGTTTTCTTTTGCCTTTGCTATGGTCCGGCTTCCGGACAAGCCAGCTCTCCGAGGATAAGGAGAGGGCGGTGTGGCTGCGCATGCAGGATGAAGACTGTCCTCTCACTCCCTGGCCCGAGATCTACTCACAGTAAGTCACCATAGATGCCAGTCGTTTTTCCTTTGCACAGAAGATAGCAGAAGACGAGGCCCTCTTTCATGTCTGAAATCGCAAAGTCAGCAGTCCGTACCGCTTGAAAACGTAAAATTGAGCCGCCTCCTCTCAATTGTTGACGATCTTGAAGGCCAAATAGTTAGAATGCGCGATTTTTACTCTCAGCCAGGCACATGGTGGCGGGAGGTCATTGCGTTAGTTAATACCCTTGTGACTCGCACGTGCAGGACGCGGAATGTTACCTCACAGTAAGTCACTATTGCTGTCAGGTGTTTTTTTATTGAAGCGAACAGGCAAGTTTCAGGAAGCAGTTCAGAAGAAGAAGAGGCGATCACTGGAACTTATTTTTTTGGCCTGCCGTTTCGGATTTTCTCTCGAACCCATTATCCAAAACAGTTGCAGAAAAGGGTACCTGAGGCGCAAGTGTGCAGTATTTATAGGGTGTGGTGGCCAGGTGACTACGGGCCAATTATCGTCGGCAGTCGTCGTGTTCATCGCTGTGAGTCGAAGTTAATGTAGTGATTCCTGTTTGGTCAGTAACCGAGTCAAAGTTTATGTCTGTGATTTCATCACCATTGCCAATTCGTTGCGTAACAATTACTCTGAGATTTGCTTCGCTGTTACCGGGATTGCTGGTCGTACGCATCCTCCCCGCGTGGCTGGCAATTTTGCCCAGGTAAAAACGTAATTCCGAATATGGAGCCGCAAGGACATTGCGCTTATTAATTGACTGCAGGACAGAAAACCCAGAATCTAGCGGTGCATGGCTCACGCGGTTGTCAGCACTAACGAGAATTTTGACCTCATAAACATGCAAGGTACGCCGGGTCCCGTCACATGAGCCACAAAATGATAGTTAGTGTCCTTTCTCTTCACTGCTGCCACATGTTCAGACACCCACGTCTCCCAGTTTCTCCGACGTAGGTGCTTTGTGCGCAACTGCACCAGATTCAATAAAGGATGCCAGACGTTTCCTGTCGTGGCAGCGGGTCTTTTGGTCTCAGTATTTGGCGCCTGAAATTTGCTTTTGGTCAGTGGACAACAACAATTCCAAGCGGTGTGAGAAGGAGACTAACAGCACTCGCCAAGATTTGGGGCTGGTTCGGTTTTGGTCTCTCTCGCCTTGGTTGGCAGCAGACTGTGGACAAAATATTCCTGGTTACCTGTTTGAACCCTAAAATGGGTGGTGTGGTAGGTGTGTGCTGGACAAAAAGCGAGGAGTCCTAAATTAGAGATTGCGGCAGGCGCTATCTTCACATGAGATCCATAAAAATGCCGAACCTATGCGCGTGGGTGCCGGCTCATGTACCTACCACCCGCCACTTTTTGCTGTTGCTGGCTCTGGCGCATTCCGTTTGATAGGAATCTTCTGTGTCCGATCCGCACTCCGGTGTTCTCCGCCTCTGTGCTGAGGCGGGCACGGACGGAGAATAGAATGGTCATGCGCTAGATGCGAGTGCAAGTCTACTACCATTTAAAACTGCTTTGCTCGCCGATCAACAACGTCCCTGCACTACCCTTTTCTGGAGCATACGGTGGACGTCAGCTTGATTACGACGATCCGAACTCTCAGGTGCCTGTTTTCTCCTGAGCACCCGTCGTAGATGTTTCTGGTCAATTCGACAACCTTGTCTTCTTGTTCACTGCGGTGGGTCACAACACGCTGATATAGAATCATGCGTGCTGCGTTTGTGCTGCTGCAGCTCAGTCGTATTGGTCAGCACCTAAATGTCTTGAGGTT
The DNA here is from genome assembly GCA_017591395.1 of Schistocephalus solidus. NCBI lineage: Eukaryota > Metazoa > Platyhelminthes > Cestoda > Diphyllobothriidea > Diphyllobothriidae > Schistocephalus > Schistocephalus solidus. The sequence continues at coordinate 79,853 of WEDG01001586.1, forward strand.
TTAGGTCACCGCCAATCTTTGCGGCAGACGAGGGACACGAAGAGGCTTGAAGCTGGTCGTTTTTCTTCATCCCTGCCTCGTGATTGGATGTCGGGAAGAGGGCCGTTGATGTGTTCTTTTCAGCATCTGATGACGCTCGATGAGGATGGAAGGTGACATCTAACGAGCTCAGAACTTCAGTCTGTGGTGTTGGAAGACCATTGATTCTTACCGTTGCAGTACCGCATAAGCTGTGAGTCCTGAGATCGGTGAGCCCGGTGGTGTGCCTTTCACATACGCGCTAGACTGTTTCATCCAACTGCTTGAGAGAAGTACGGCTTGAAGACAGAGACTTCAGAATTCAGATGATTTGGGCTTTCCATAGACTCGCCGTTTCATCGTGTTTGCCCTTTCGTTTGTACCCTAGCTGCACTTACGAAGGCCATGCGCTCTTCGCTGACATCAAAGCTCAGAAAGGCGCCTTGCCATTAAAAGTACCGGCGAGCCTAAGGTTCGAGGTCCGCCTTCTCTCGGTGTTGTGCGCCTCGAAGGCGGACGGGTTTCCAATGCGCAGCTTTTGAAGAGTCTCGCTCGGGCATATCGCTGGGTTCATTTGTATTTGCGTATGGCTCTCATAAGATTTTTACCCGCCAGATTTGATTGAAAATGCCAAGTCCCATCGGTTGGAAATGTAGCTTGGTAGCGCGCTCGGTCCTCCTGGTTGCTGGACGTTGGGCTTTCCGAGTCCAAATGATCTCTCAGTTAACTTGTGGCAGGTTTTTCCGTGGGAAGTCAAACAAACTCCACATGGAATGGTATCTTTGGCGGTGAGTTCAAGGCATGGGGTCGCATAGCAGCTTCTAAAGCACTGCCATGTGAGCATGTGCGGTGCTGGTTTCAAGTCAGGTGCAAAACGTCAGGCAGATACAGTTCCTCGTCCAGCGAACGCATCATCATCTTCTCAACTTCTTTCTGCAAATTTCGTATTGATTCTATTGGAATGAAAATTATCAGCCTCGGATATAAAGAGGGAAGGCATTGTGTCCGATAATGAACTGGAAAGTCAGAGAACTGTGACTAAAGTAGCTCTCAGTCCACTCAGTTTTGACCTTTCATGCGAATGTTACCTCATCGAACCTGAAGATATCACCGATTCCCATCGAGTCATCCGCGAATTCAGAGCTCGTTCCACTGCAGCATGTTCGACCAACCACTTATATCCTGGCCTGGAATTAAGTCAAAATGAACCACTGCGTTTAAATGAGCCAGCCAACGGAGACAATTGGTCCGCTTCAGAGCTTCCGAAAACGCCTTCTGCGAGTCCAGGGTCACTATCTCTGTCGTTCAGAAAGTATCCATTGTGGCTGCGAGGAGTTGAAAGGTTCTGGCGGATGCTTTATAAGATGACCGGAAGGACTGACTGAGGAGTCTGTCTGGTGGCCACTGTCAACCAAATGTGAACCTGAAACTGCGCTGGAGGTGGACTTTTTGGAAACTGTTTTGCCAGAGTAAGGATGATTTCACATGCGTTTGGATGGATGCGCCTAGTCGCGCGCAAAGAATACTTTCATGATGGTCATTGAGAATGTTGGCCGATATCCGAAGTGTCCTTCCGCAGGTTCGTTGCGAATCCCGTCGGCATGAAAATGCGAAAATAGAGACCTTCTTCTCCGGCGTCAGCACTGATCCGTTTTATTTTGGAAAAACCGTTCTTCACTTCATATTTCTGGATAGAACTCGGAGAAAACAGCTTCCCCACGAGTTCGTTTCCATTTCATCTGCGGAATTACACATGTGGCCTAACACGAAGCAGGAGAGTAGAAGTAGTCACGAAAGAAGGAACACGATCACTGGAAAAAAGATTGATTAGCCTGACGTTTCCAGTTCTCACTCGAATCCATCATCAGAAGACCGATGATAATGGGATTGCCCAGGTTTTGCAACATTTATAGCAAACCCTGAAGGATAGGCCACTATGCCGCAAAACCTGGAGCCATCAATATCAGTCTCTGATGATGAACTCAAACTTCGAAACCAAACTCTGTTCAGGATCGTGTCTCCTTCTTCGTGACCTGAGAGCTCCCTCCTCGCTTCAATTAGCAAGTTGTTCCATCGAACACGTACGAATATCTGTTTTATGTACAGGTCCTTCGACTATATTTATCTATTAAAGATCTTGTTGCACCTGGTGTGATAATTATCTGCCCACATCAGATGATACAGTATACAGTTGCCCATACCGTTGTTGGGCGCCATGTGTAGTGCACGTCTCACCAAAACTCAGTTGTTTAGGCAACGGAACTAATCTTCGTTCCTACCAAAGGACAAAACTGTTGAAAATCTGTGCATTATTTTGTCAAGTTTTATTACAGAATACTTCGTAACATTCAATTCGATGTTATAAATGCAAGCGTCAAAATGAACCACTATCAATTCTTTTTTTTAATCTGTATTTTTACTTATCCGGTGACCTTAGAAACCCAATCTGTTCATCTGGGACTACCGAAAAGTCAGAAAAATATCAAGCATAGAAATGTGATTCTGTATGAATGGACAGAAATGTTTCTTTATAGTTTCACATGAAGGCATTTTCCTAGCAGACTCTCCGGGCGATAAATCTTATCGCTTCTTCATAAACCTGGCGCAAAATTCGACGTCGAATCTGAACTGTAAGCGTTCAGAGTGCGAGTAAAAGAGCAGCCCCTTTGGCTTTATGAATAGAATGAAGATTGAGAAAACGCTGTTAAACGATCGCATCCCTTCCAAATTCATATCCTCTGCATGAGGAGAATATTAGTAAATAAAAGGCCTACCGTCTCAAGTACAGAAAAATCGTTTTTCATTGGGAGAAAATGCTTCCTAGGGCTCTTTGAATCTCTGCCCGGCCATTTGGCAATGTGTACCCGAGATCGGAATCAACAGTCAACGAGTCTGCGGCCCATTGATTATCGTTTGGACATCTCATTTTTCAAGTGAGGGATTCGACCTCGGAGCTGCGGAAACCTGCAGGTTGGGCATAGCTGGCTATTGATGGCTAACATGTCAGAAACTGCCAATCTTGTCTCCCTCTCTCTTCTCTTTATCGTGGTAATGGTCTTCTTTGGTCTATAATAATAGCCGCTTTGCGGCCACTGGCGAGGCTCCAGCGTGAGTTTTCCAAAACGTGATCGGTGAGTCTCACTCTAACAGAACCAGGAACTTCTGGCTTCCAGCATGACTGCGCACCGTGTGTGGACAAAAGGTGCTCAGCCATATGGTGCCTAGCATCGATTATGAGACTGACAATCAGTGGATTTCTGAACAAAAGAGTGCAGCATCGACACATTTCGGATGAGCAACAGCAAGGGCGCAGATGTAATAGCTTTCCCGAGCAAGGGGATATCTGAGTTTCCCCACATTTTGAAAATATACCGTGTACTTCCTACCAGAGTGTCTGAAATCCGCAAATGCCACTGCTTGACGTTGACTTGCTGCGCTGGTTTTGTCGGCAGCCCGGGTGTCTGCCAAAAGCCAATTGTGATGCGGTTTTTGAGAATTTGAAGTGATTTTACTTATGCATTGGTGGTAGAAAATACAAAGGCGGTTTGATCCGCAGGAGTTCAAAAACAGTCAACGAAAATGACTAGGACTTTGCTTTGGTCGTCCTCTAAAGGCCTGGGCTACGAGTGTCCCGGAGGAAAAGGATAGGATCGATTTTAATTCATTACAAGTAGTGGCGAGTTTAGTCTCTCTATCAGAAATGGCCATTCGAACCTTAAGGTCCCTATACAGTTTTAGTTTCACTTCCTTGATTCTTTGGCGTTGGCCAGTTCACACACCCAATAAGCAGACCCAGTGGTAGGTAAATTTTGGTAAACCATCACTTGTTTTAATAGTCACAGAAAAACGTCCTACTAGCTACCGCTAAGTAACAGTAATTTACAAAATAATTATTTTCTATTTACCATTTTCAGCCTTCTTGACATGCAATTCAACTCGATCTCGAGTGAAGGCCGACCACCTCGCTAGCGGAGGTCCGGAGGGCTGTGCGTAAAAGTGCCAAGAGAGCAACCATTGCATGTTTCCTTGCTGCATGGTCATGGTGAGCATGGTCTGGCCACTGCTCTCCTTCGCCTCGCGAATCTCTCACGTTGAGGCAGTTTTTGTTTGGGTACGCATTTGCCTGCATGTCCTATATAAACCCCCTCTCTCTCCCCTCTCTGTCTCTCTCTATCTCTCTCTCTCTCATACTCCTCTCCTTTGGGTTGAAGATGAATCCAAGAAGCCAGAATATGTGGAAAATATTTGCAGGCAATTGGACTCACTTCGTTCTAAGATGCAGTCACCAAGCGCAATACCTCGTGAAAACTTTTGGATAAATAAGTGGCAGCCAGACTTCAGAAATAAATCTTTTATCCTGTAAAAGATTGACATGAATACGATTCGGGGTGGAGGCGGAAACCCACGTATGGTGGGAAATCTGACGGACGTCCGGTGTTCTGGTCGGATATTTTCAAGCAAAATGAAAACGTATGCCCTGAATTCGTAGTGGTAAGGTTAGTGTTAGGTTTTAACAACTGGTCACCATGTCAGAAATAAACTCTCTCTGGCTCTGTCCCTCGTTGTTCACTCAGTGTTATCTTAAAGTGAAGTGTGCAATTAAGGTGCATGCAGTTTTCCATGTAATAGGATGTAAAATAACATCGGACGCTGAAACTTGCTTACTTTTATCAAAATTGTTTGCGAAAAATAATCTATTTATGCAGTTGAACAAAGTTAATTAAAGTCCAAATATTTATGTAAATAAGAGTAGAGTCCTCACCTCATGAAATGTCAGCAAAATTCACGAAAATCGCATTTTCGATTCAAACAAATCACTTAATTAGGATTGTCGTATTGATTATCGCGCTTTGGCCTAACTCACAACATATATCAGTCACGGTGGAATGCCGGCTTTCGAAAGAGTTTCTTTTCTGGCCATCCACAAAAAGTTTGCACCGTAAAATGGCTACTTTTAGTAGTATACGGTTACTCTCACATTATTTTTCAGACCAGGTGCACAAACTATTTACTTGTGTGCTCGTTCGATTGAAAATTACGCCACTTCGCCTCAAATTTTACATTTTAAAGAAAGGTTGTTCTTTTATGTTTTTTAAATACGTTTCTCATTCTGAGATTTTGTGAAGACCTTTAACATGTTTTTAAATATATTGATATGTGCGTGTACCCATGTATACGCATGATCCAATTCCTTTTCGGCATTATGTGTGAGAACTGTGTGAACTCTTATTCATGCTGCCGAGAGATTTTTGATGTTGCTTGCACGTACATGGGATTTGGTGGTTTTGAAAAGCCGTGGATTCAGGTGTGACTGGTCAAAGTTGGGGTTGAAAAGATTATTCAGTGCAATGCAGAAAATGAAGTATCGAAAGACGCCGTTCTTCAGAGTTTGGAATTTTGTGACATACGAGCTTTTTATGTCAGGCGAGTTGTAAGAAATTGTATTTTCTTGCGTGTTTTTCTGTTAAATATATTTTTAATTAATAATTAATCAATGATAAAATTGCATATTAAATCAAAAAGACATTGTTTAAAAAGTATAATTTTTGCGGAGGGGGACAAAGAAGCTCTTCCAAACGCTGGCTGAAATATCTTGGGATACGGCTGCACTATACTCAAAACATCACTGATAATTGAGTTATTTGTTTGAAGCTCAAACACAGTTCAGAAATTCAGTTGACACCATGATCAACGACAGTCATTTAGAATTCGGTGCCTTTCGCAGTTTCTTCAACCTACCTCGGTAAAACTTCCAAATTCTGTCTTCGTATGATTCACTAAAGACTGAGAAACCAATTTCCAACCTAGTTAATGAATATGCCATTTGTTTTTCTTCCATTTATTAAAAAGCTTCCAAAATTTTGCTAGGCTGAAGAGGTCCTATCGTGCAAAATTACAACGTCCTACATAACTGGCAAGACGGTCGGTCAAATTACGTGCACCATAATTGGCATTTTATTCACGTTTATAAGTATTTCAGGGAAGGCCAGGAAAATTGTTACCCTTGTTGGCACATTAAGTACTGAATTTATAGCTCATGCTCAAGGATGAAAAGTCATTTCAGAGATAAATAAAAAAAACTACTCTACGTGAACGGTGAAACCCCTGAAATTAGAGTCAGTGAAATTTTCATCCGAATTCTGACGCGAGTTTTCAATTAGGAAGGATTATTCAGGTGAAATTGTTATAGACATTGCCTTATAACAGAATCCCAAGATATCTCAGGCACGCCAAAGTTTCGGTTTTTGAAGGTGCATCTTTCTAGCCGTCTGCAAATACCAAACCCAAAAAATGAATACTTAAATACTAACCATTGGTTTTATAGATATTTAATGTTTTTTAAAAAACAAACTATTTTTAGAAAGTAATTCTCTTTTGGATAGTTTTAGTAGAAAATCACGTCTTCCTTAAATTTTATGCTTAAAAAGGTATATTTAAGTTTAAGAAAAGGTTTCAAATGCCGTTGCATTTAGGGTTACGCTTTTCGGTCTACAAGCTGAATACGTTCTGTGTAAGCAAAACCATGCATCCTTTTAGGCCATTAAAAATATAAAATATAGTATCCATAGATTTGTATTATGCTACATACGACATCAGGGGCAGCAATAAACTTACAGATAGGATGCTATCTGTATCGAAAATGCCAACAGAGTTAAATGCCTATTATACTAGCTGCTATGCGGCTGCTAGCGGAGCTCGAGAATTAGCCCCAAGAGAGAGTGGGACTAGGGAATTCCGCTAACGCTCACTTAGTGTAAATCAACGAATGCAGAAACATGTCAGGCAAAACCCGTTCCTCTAGGGCTCAAGTTCAACGCTCTAATAAATACCGGCAATATTTATTTGTCTATTCTACTACTAGCCCCTGTGCGTCTGCTGGCGGGGCTCTAGAATCAGCCCCAAGGAAAAGATTGACGCTTGAGTTCCGTTAACGATCGGAGAGCGTTCATCAACGAAGGTCAATATTTGCGATCTAAACCGGTAAGACGATGGTTAGATTGTTGGACTTCTGCTCAACGTGCTGCAAGTTTGAGCCCCAAGTGGGACATGAATGGCTGATGACGGCTGCTTAGCCAGAAATGGCTATTCCAGTCTCCCTTGCCTTTGCCCTAAAACATATCTGCCTCTTTTCTTGAATGTACACGAGCTGGCCCATTTCGCTAATCGTTAACTGCTATTTACAACTTTTTTGTTATTTAAAATAAAATAATGAAGTCATATACAGGGAACATCTGCCGCAAAGTTTACGTAATTCACGCAGGATAGTTCATGACGCAGAAAGTTTCCGATTTCGGTCACAATATATCGTTTGTTATCTTTGGTTGTTATCTCTTTTACGTAACCATTTTTATTCCCGGTCACTGAAAGGTCTTGTTGCTAACAAAGTGGACTTGTCGTACGATGACTGAGTGAGTGCCTTTCGTCCCAGGTAAAAATTGTAAACTTTCTTCGATAATGTGCAAATTTGGTTGGTTGACCTCAGAAAATGAGCCAAAATCGAGCCTTTCAGTGTCATTTGCTTTTGCTGGTAAAATATACTATAAGTGGCCGCTCAGGTTTGCGTGGTTGGTAAAAGCCACCAATTTGGAGCATGGGTCACAAAATATTTCTCCTAGCTCAGTTGGCTAAAGTGTTGGCTGTACTAAAGCCTTCCCCTTGCTGGCGTGGGTTCAAATCCCACCGAGGCCGCCGAGTTTTTTTCAAGTGGATCAAACGAAAGATAAGGGAGACTTGAATGGCTGTTATTGGCTTATTAGCCGTCATCAGCCAGCATAACTAATCTACCTAACTACCTAAAATTTTTAATATTCCCGATCGAAATCAGTGGAGCCTCGTAGCTCAGTTGGCTAGAGCGTTGGCTGTACTAAAGCCTTCCTCTTGCTGGCGTGGGTTCGTATCCCAACGAGGCCGCCATGTTTTTCACAATTGGGTCAACCAAATTATTAAAATCTACCAAAATCCTTTGCTAATTATTAAATATGGCATATATATTTGATCCAAAAATGCTCATCTAAACGATGAATTTTCAAATGACTTGTAATAGTCGGGTCGGCTTGCAATTAATGGGAGTCTTCACGCCAGGATATGCGCAATTTTTTTCTTACCTCCCCTTCTTGGACCATGCATATAGACTACAAGGTGAAAGTAAACCTCTGAGTCATATTTTTAAGTCTACCAAGGATGCCAGTTTTCTGGACAAAAGCGAACCTTGACAGTTTGCTAAGGAACAGACCTGTGACTCTGATGTACCCAAAAGAGAGATATTTTCGATAAAATGATGTCTTGGCTGCTCGGGTGTGTTAGGGTTTATAGTTGGACAACCGATTTCCTTCCACTGAATTTGGATATGAATAGCTGTTGAACCGTCGCAGTCCGAGGTTGCCCATCGTATGCTCCACTGCAGGGTGGTGCAAGGACGGTGACTTGCGCTAAATTATAGTGAAAGTGGACTTGCACGGCATCTGCCTCACTCTCTGTTCCACTCCCCCTTTCTGGTCCCGATGTCAAGACAGATTAAAGAAGACCGGAGATGGAAGAGGGTGCAAGCCGCGCAGGTCCAACACAAAAAATAACTCTACAACACAAGGAAGGGGTGGCTCGAACCCGCAGCTGAGTGGAAACGCCATAAAGGCCACATTACGAAGGAACCGTTGCAGCCTGACTCTCAGTCCGTCACTCCGCAAAAAACACACATTGGGCTGACCACGCGGTCCGAGTTATCCCGTCAGTTGGCAACGTTATAAGTCACGTCTTTTAGCGCACTGTGATAGTTTCAAGCGCGTTAGATCGTTTTTAGTAAGAAAAATGCACAGAGCTGTCGACCTCACTCTCTCCCCCATCCCCACAGTCGGACCACCTTCCGAGCCAGTCAGTTGTCTGATGTGGGAGTGGGCGCAGCTGCTAGTGATCTCATCTACGTGTACTACGTAAACGACCTGGCCCCCCAAACAAGAGCACCAGGATTTCGCAAAACAAGGGATTGAACGGCTTACATCTCACATGTGTGAGATAGCCAGAGGTCACGTTAAGAAGGAGCCATCGCAGCCTGACTCTCAGACCACCAGTCAGCTACTCCACACAAAACACTTCGGACGCACTGCGAGGTCTGAGTGTAATTTTCAAATGGCGGCCTTCCAACCCACGGTGCTTTTCAATTCCAAACTCTCTCATCCTCCCCCACCTGAGCCCGGTGTCAAGACAGAGTCAAGAAGACCGGATATGGGAGAGGGCGCAGGTGGCTGGCGCGGCCGGAGCCGCCCTGGGCGTGCCACTACACCTGTCTCGGATCCCACGGAGAGGGAGTGCCATAAAGGCCACATTAAGATGGAGCCGTCACAGCCTGACTCTCAGTCCGCCAGTCAGCCACTTCACACAAAACACACATTGTGCTGACCATGCAGTCCGAGTTATCCCGTTAGTTGGCAACCTTCCAAGCCACGGTTTCTGGGAAACCGTAATATTCACAGGTACATGATGATGGTAAGGGTGTTGCCTATGCATTGGTTTAGGAAGTGTGTGCTGACGTGGGTTAGCCTCCAGTGATTGACTGCAGGTTGTCGTGGAGGCGAATGTGTCCTAATATGCCTATTCAGTGTGTCAAGGTGCGGAAGCAGTGAGGGCAGTGTAGGCGGCGATCTCTGCTGTGTGTTGGTGCTCCAGGCACTGGTTCACCAGTCTCTGTACGATCGATTTGCAAGTGACCGACCAGGCCGATGCGTGAGGTGAATGTGCGGTCGCAATGAAGACAGTGTAGGAGAGAGTCCCCATCGCTGATGGCGGGAGTGGTGGTGTTGGTGGGGGTAACACGTGCTGAGCATTGTGATGTGATCTCGATGATGGTGGGACTAATGGAATTGATGCCAGTGGTGATAGTGGGGGAGTCCAAAGGAGTGCTGGAATAATTGGATGTAGAAGTTGGAATTGTCGGATTGTTGGTGCATTGCGTCCGAAGATATCCGAACTGGCTGATTCGCGCACGAAAGGTGCGTTGACAGCTTGGGCATGTTGGAAGGGCCTGAGCATTAGCGGTGTTGGTCAGGGGCACTGGCGAATTTCTTGCCGCTCTTTTGGCCTTGGTGGCGGCGATCTGGTTGGATTCGTAGGTTGCTGCCCCTGTCTTCACTGTCTTCCTCCAAGCCAGTCCTTTCCGGACGAGGTTCCTCAGGTCACCGGGTTAATCTGCAGTTGCTTCATGGAGGTCTTCAGTGTGTCCTTGTTGCGTCGTACTTGACCACCTTTTCAACGAGAAGCCATGGCGACATCTCCATAGAAGAGTCGTTTGGGTAATCGATCGTCGTCCATCCTCCCAAGGTGGCCGCTCCAGCGCAGTTGCAGTTGTTTCAACTGAGCGTAAATGCTGAGAATGCTTGTTTGTTCTAGAACTTCCGTGTCCGGTATCTTGTTTTGCCAACTCAACTTTAGTATTCTGCGGAGCCACCTCAGGTAGAAGTGGTTGAGCTTCCGCGCCTGGTTTTGGTAGATAGTCCATGTCTCCGCTCCGTACAGCAGCGTCGGAAATATGACAACTTTGTACATCTTAAGTTTGGTGCTGAGGTGGAGACCGTGTCGATTCCAGACCACGTTCTGCATGCGTCCAAAGGCTTAACTGGCTTTGGCGATCCAATAGGCAATCTCATCGTCGACTTTGGTGTTGCAAGAGAGATTGCTGCCGAGGTACGTTAAGGTATCCACAGATTTCAGTTGGGTGCCATTGACATAATGTGAGCTGCGGTGTAGATGGCATTTGGCGGTGGCTGATGCATCACAACCGTTTTGTTAGTGTTGATGTGAAGTCCAAAGTTGTCACAGGCGGTAGCGAAGAGGTCCATGCTCCTTTGCATTTCCTCTTCTGTCATTGCATTGAGTGCGCAGTCGTCAGCGAAGAGAAGTTTGTGAATGGTGGCTGTGGAGACACGCGAGCGGAAGTGCATCCGTCGTTGGTTGAGGAGGCGGCCGTCCATTCGGTAGGCGATGCGGATCCGGGGCGTTCTTCACGGTAGGCGTCCGTTAGTATATGGTATTGTGCCCCCTAAAACGGGTCATGGTAGATGCGTTGAACCAACATAGGGCCACATTTGGGCACGGCCGGCGTTATTCGGGTTGCACTCCCATAACAAATGCCGAACATGAGGTGTGGTGGCACGCCTAGGGGTGGCTAGGACTAAGGGTGCCTAGCCGCGCCAGCCACCTGCGTCCTCTCCCGCCTCCGGTCTTCTTGACTCTGTCTTGACACCGGGCTGAGGTGGGGGAGGAGGAGAGAGTGCGGTAGATGCAGCGCAAGTCTACTATCACTTAAAACTAAATCACGCGCAAGTCACCGTCCCTGCTCCACTTTCCCATGAAGCATACGGTGGACATCGTCGGACTGCGACGGTCGAACTGTCGGGTGGCGGCTGATGCATCACAACCGGTTTCTTAATGTTGATGCGAAGTCCGAAGGTGTCACAGGCGGCAGCGAAGAGGTCCATGCTCCTTTAAATTTCCTCTTCTGTCATTCCATTGAGTGCGATGTCGTCAGTTAAGAGAAGTTCGTGGATGGTGAGTGTGGAGACACACGAGCAGAAATGCATCCGTCTTTGGTTGAAGAGTTTGGCCGTCCATCTAGTAGGCGATGCGGATCCCAGGCTGCTCCTCACGGTAGGCGTCCATCAGCATAGCCGATAAAATGAGACTGAACAGGGTGATAGTCAATACGCAGCCCTGCTTCACTCCATTGGTCACTGCGAATGCTTCGGATACCGTCCCGTTGTCAGTGACGCACGCCGTCATCCCGTCATGAAGCTAACGCACCGTGTGCGTGAACCGCTCATGACAGCCAAATTTCTGCATGGCTTTCCACAGTCCATCGCGAATCATTGTGTCAAAGGCTTTCGTTAGATCCACGAAGATAGTGTATAGATGATTTCGCATCTCCTGGCACTTTTCTTGTAGCTGGCGGGCGGCAAAGATCACATCGGTTGTTCCGTGGGGTCGGCGGAAGCCACATTTGCTTTCCGGGAGCAGTCCGTGCTTAAGGTGACCGTTCAGACGATTGAGAAGGATACGGGCGAAGATCTCCCAAGCGATGTTGAGCAACGAGTTGCCTCTGTGATTATCACAGAGTTGCCGGTTCCTCTTCCGTTTGTACAGATGGACGATGGTCGCGTCTTTGAAATCCTGAGGAACTTGTCCTTTCGCGTCAAATCTCCTGGAAGATTGTTGTGAGTTCTGCCATCAGCCGGGGCTCACCGTGCTTGTAGACCTCCGGTGGGATTGCGTCGGATCCGGGTGCTTAACCGCTGGAAATCTGCTACACGGCCTGGATGGTTTCTGGTAGGGAAGGCGGCAGATCCAGGTCATTGTTCCTGTCCACTTGCGGGAGCCGGTCAATGGCAGCATCGGAGATGGCTGAGGAGCAATTAAGGATACTTCTGAAGTGCTCGGCCCACCGCTCCAGAATTTGCGATTTCGCTGTCAGCAGTGTTGTGCCATCAGAGCTGAGCAGCGGTGCGGTCCCCTTGATACATGGGCCGCAGATTGCCTTGATAGCTTTGAAAAAGTTATTCATTTCCTTGCTGGCCGCATACCACTGGATTTCTTCAGCCTTTCGTATCATCCAGGCGTCCTGCATCTCCCGCAGCCATTGCCGTACAAGGCGCCGGCATCTGAAAAAAGCTGCTTTGGTGGCGTCAGTGCGCAGGTCCATGTAGGCTTTGTATAGTCCATTCTTATCCACGAGTAAGTTGCTGATGTCGGCGTCATTGTCGTCAAACCAGTCCTGGTGTTGACGGCGTGCGCGTCCGAGGACTTCGAGGGCGATGGACTGGATGCATTTCGCAGTTGACACCATCGTGTCTCCACGTTAGCATTATCATCTGGAGCATGCATTTCCTCCAGATTCTCGGTTATTTGGTTGCTGAAATCAAAACAGTGAGCAGGAAAGTTTAATAAAGAGTATTTTACTTACCTGGTGGCCTCTTACCTTGGGGTCTTTGTCGGGTTGCAGTCGGAGCCTCATTTGGGAGCTTACGAGGTGGTGATCTGTCCAACCATCGGCATCGCGGATCGCCTTGTTAACCAGCACATCCTGTCCATCTCGCCTCCGGACGAGAAAATAGTCCAGTAGCTGCCAGCGCCGTGACTGAGGGTGCATCCACGTGGCCTTCTCCGCGTCGGGAAGGCGGAAGAAGCTGTTGGTCAGCAGGGGACGGTGTTCCGCACAAGTGCGCAGAAGAAGGAGGCCGTTATCGTTACGGCTACCGAGACCATGGGGACACAGCACTCCCTGCCAGGCAGCGTGGTCCGTCCCGACGCGGGCGTTGAAGTCACCAAGGACAATTAACTTGTCATCTTTCGGGACAGTCGCCAGCAGAGCGTGCAAGTCCTCGTAGAATTGTCCTTCGCCGCATCGAGCTCGTCATTGGGGGAGCATAGGCGGTGATGATTGTGGCGAACTTGTCTCCCCGAAGAGGCAGGCGGAGGCTCATCAGGCGATAATTGAAACCCTGCCGCAGACAGGGCAGATGTCCCACGATGTCATTCCGGATGGTAAAGGCAACACTAGCATAGCGTCGCTCTGCCTTTGGCCGGCCGCTCCAGAAGAAGGTGTAGCCGGTACCCACCTCCTCCAGCTGACCCTTCTCAGAGAATCGGGTCTCACTGAGAGCAGCAATGTCCACCTTGTAGCGCGCCATTTCCCGGCCGGTTGCTCCTAGGATTGTCTAAAAGGGAACGAAAATTCCAGGCTGCTAGTGTGAGTGGACTCACCCGATCAGCCTGAAGGGTATGGCGAGGGGATGGGGACGGGGGGGTATTGCTGATTGTTTGAGTTTTACGTCCGCGTATTTTGTGATCTGCGAGACGCGGCCGGCTGCAGAAGACGTGATAACCAGCATTTGCTTAGGGCACCTTTTCTAGCCCCTTCCTCCCCGAGGATGCAAGCAGTGCTGTCCCAAAATAGGGCTGCTCGGACATCCCAGACGGCTGCCGAACTCCACTATGTGTCACGGTTTTGTTTAGTGGGAGCACGACCCGAGTAAACCTGGGCAGCCTACGGGGTTGCTGTCGCCCCCAACGTAGGACTTTTTGAGAGGGGGAGGTGGGAAGTTCGAGAGGCAGACATACCAGGTGTGGAGGCACACAATAGTTCGATCGTCGTAGGCCGACGATGTCCACCGTATGCTCCATGGAAGGGTGGTGCAGGGACTGTGACTTGACCGTGAATTAGTTTTAATTGATAGTAGCCTTGCGCTGCAGCTACCGCACTCTCTCCTCCTCTCCCACCTCAGCCAGGTGTCAAGACAGAGTCCAGAAGACCGGAGGCGGGAGAGGACGCAGTTGGCTGGCGCAACCGTGTCCCCTAAGTCCTAGCCGCCCCTAGGCGTGCCACCACACCTCCCATGTTCGGCATATGTTTGTGGAGTGCCACCCGAATAACGCATGCCGTTCCTTGATGTGGCCCCCGTGTTGGTCCAACGCATCTACCACGTGGCCCGTTTAGGGGGCACAACAGCACACACAACACCGGAGTCCCTCACCATGTTTAGCCCGCCGGTCGTGACGTTTGCCCGGAGTGTGGCCGCTGGGAAGAACCCAATTTCTATGAGCCACAGGTGAGAGTTGGTTACCAGTTAGAGGCGGCCACAGGAGCATTCACCACCTGTACGAGACAAAGGGAGTGACCAAATGCTATCTGTTTGGTGCTACCCCTAACTAGTACTCCTACACTTCGGACACACACACGACAGGTCAACCGTCGATTTCGACGAGGTCCACTGTATGCTCCACACCAGGTGGTGCAGGGACGGTGACTTGCGCGTGAATTAGTTTTAAGTGATAGTAGCCTTGCACTGCAGCTACCGCACTCTCTCCTCCTCCCCCACCTGAACCCGGTTTCATGACAGAATCAAGAATACCGGAGGCAGGAGAGGACGCAGGTGGCTGGCGCGGCCGGAGCCGCCCCTGGGCATACCAACACACCTGGCTGGGATCCCATGGAGTGAAAGTGCCATAAAGGCCACATTATCAGGAACCTTTCAGTGCTAGAGTGCTATTAAAATGCAAAAAACGCACTGTAACGATTCGGAGAAACGAGTATAGGGACTCCGGCATTTCCGCTTTCTAGCAGGGACAAAATTACCTAAGAAGCTTGATCAAACTTTGTCTTCGTACGCGCCTAAGGACGACAAAATGGAAGGAGCAGCCAACAATTATCTTTCCCTGGCGTATCCGAGTCGACAAAATGCATTGCTGAAGAGGTTGGTATAGACATTGCCCATCGTCCGGAAGGCATCATACGTACAAGAGTCATGTGGGTGAAGGACCAACCAGACTTAGGTGAGTAGTTCGATGCATGTCAACCGTCGCTGCTAGTATTGAGAACAAACTGCACGAGGACGCACCTTTAGAATACACGAGAGCACAGAGACTGGAGTTGTTCCTCTCACGGCTGTGATCATGCCTGATATAGTCAGCCTCGACGGTGCTGCGGACTATGCCTCTCCACGGCAGATGTCCTGTGGCTGTAGGTAGGAAGAGCGCGAGCCACTCTCTCTTCCAAAGAGGAAAACCGAATGCAAGACGCAAGAACCCCCTTTATGTCTTGCTGTGATATGTTTTGAATTGACCTCCTCCATCAGCGCTTTTGGTGAGTTAGCAGATGAGGACCGTCCTTCCACGGTCGACTCAGATACGTTGTTGTGGCGAGTGCAGACTGTCGCAGTCGAGAAGTTTGGGTGCTCCTCTTGACGCAAGGTTCTCAGACAGGGTTGCTCAAACATATACAGTCTACCACTCGTCTTCCACGCGCAAATCCCAGAATTTAAAAAAATGTACAGCAGGAAAGACCAGGTGGATACCTGGGACTCGAGTATCTTTGTGCCTATGGCGTGCAGCATAGCATAACTTTGAGTGAGGGCATCTGTTTACTTACGAGGTATCTTCACCCCGAAGTATTTAAAACTAGCAAATTCAAACTGAAAACCAGTCATTTCTATGGGTGTCTTCTTCCTGTCAAGTTACATGACCAACATAATCGGCCAGTAGGCATAAGGGTGCGAGCTTGAAGACGTCAAGACAGCGTAGGCACCTCGTGAGATTGTAGTTAATGAGTGGTTGGGCGAGTGACAGAAAACAACCCTGTCAACCGACAGATCAAAAATCTGAGGGGGGTTTTTGCGGACCAGAACTTATACAGCCATTCAAAAAAGAACCAATGAATCGGGATCTTGGTTGCAGACTGATACGGCTCAGGTATGCGTTGCGCCAAGCCAAAATGTGAATCATCTGCGATGTCATTTTGTACGAGCCGAGCCCTGGCTGGCAACCATCTTTTGACCAACAAAAACGTACAGACAAGGCGAAAACTGAACTCCGGCGCACCTCTGACCCTGAGATTATCAGTCTAAGGGGGTGCTTGATAAATTGGCTTAAATGTCCCCGGCAGTCTGCAGCTGACCGACTGCAATTGAAAGGCGACTCTTTATGATCTGCTGAATGCAGAATGCAAAGCCGGCCGAATCAGTCATTACGAATGTTATCATGACTCAAGACAACGCAAGTGATTACCCTAAGAGGCCGCTCAAAGTACAGGAAAAGGAGGAAGTCTTTATCATTTGCCTTTATTCCATCGGCCAGTAAACCCCCGCAAACGTAATAGGGGAGCATGCGACTACCGATTATATCATACAACCATCTTTAGCTCTGCACGATATAGGACATGATATCTGAAGACGGGCCACATGGCATGTCTGTAAGATCAGCGTGCTTTTGGCATCCCGGAATTGCATTTTAAAAATCCAGAGATGAGGACAAAAGGAAGAGAAAGCCATGTATATCAACACAAACGGAAGAGAGAGCGCCATGCATATCAGCCTACCTGCAGGGCACCGAAAAAGCGCACTCAAGGTGGTAGACAGTGAGAGCATGCAGCCTGACACAAAAATGGTAACGGAAAAAGACTAACAATACTACCTAAAATGGCTGTTCCTAGACTTTTGCAATCTATGGCCTTTTAAAAAAAATTATAAAGGCAAAGAAAGACCTTCAAAAGCGGCGTGTTCGCTGCCATCAAATGGAGGCTCATCAAACCGTCAAGCTCGTACGATGGTCCCTTGGTCTTCGTGACGGCAGAACACAGACATACACCAGGGTGCCGTGGCGTGGAAGAGCGTGGCCTACAACCGTCTCTCGGTAGTTTATACATAACAAAGGATAGAAATTCAAAAACGACATAAAAGCAGTAATTCACCCTTGTAAAGTGATTGAACAGACAGCAAAATCCCTGTGATAAAAATCCGTATCGGTTGTTCAATTCTTTCACCAAATAACGCTGCACAACCAGGCACCACTTTAGACGACTATCTTCGTCCATGTTCGGTGCTTCAGGCCGAAGGGTCTCGTCAACCGAAAGGGTATGTTTGCCGCTTGTGGTAAGAGGTTAAAGACTACGAGATCGGGGGCTCAGCGGAATTTTCTTCCCGAACATGCCATTGTCGCCACCCCAGACAACTTCACTGCGCGGAAGTACTGCCTCCGACTCATTTTCCGGTTTGAAGTTTTTTGGACGCAAGATTAAGCCAAAGCAGAATTGATGGAGCTGATGCAGAAAATGCAGAGTGCGGAAGTTAAAATTTTGCATGTTGGAAGCGGACTCGCGGGAGGCCTCAAAATCGGCATTTATTCGCGGTTGCAGCGTAGACCTTGACGGATGCAACTCCACTTAAATTTACGCCGACCTACAATACTACACCCACACGACAGGTCGACCGTCGATTCCTACGAGGTCCACCGTATGCTCCACACCAGGTGTTGCAGGGACGGTGACTTGCGCGTGAATTAGTTTCTGCGATAGTAGCCTGCGCTGCATCTACCGCACTCTCTCCTCCTCCTCTCCATCTGGAGCCCGGTGTCAAGACAGAGTCAAGAAGACCGGAGGCAGGAGAGGACGCAGGTGCTGGCGTGGCTGAGCCGCCCCTGGCGTACCACCACTACCTGTCACCTGGATCCCACGGAGTGGAAGTGCCATAAAGACCACATTACAGAAGGAGCCATTGCAGCCTAACTCCTCAGTCGGCTGTCAGCCACTCCGCCCAAACACACACATTGGGCTGACCACGTGGTCCGAGTTATCCCTGTCAGTTGGCAACCCTCCGCCACGGCTTTTAAACGCACCGTGATAGTTTCAAGCGCGTCAGGATTCTTTAGAGTGGCGAACATGCGCTGAGCCGTCGACTCACTCTCTCCCCACCCCCAAAAATCAGAGGACCATCTGCCGCTCAGTTGTCTCGATGCGGAAGTCGGGTAGGGTTTAAAATACATACACACCAACATGGCTGAGAAAACCGCGCAAAAATGTTCGAGGGTTTTTGGCGTTCGCTGCTTTTTCCCCTTCGGTGGAAAACAGAACCCTGCACGCAGATGCGTTCATGATTGTTAACTATCGTTTTACCTCATCCAGGCACTGCAGCGCAGCAAATCAATCAACTATCAGAAGTGGCAGGTTACCTAGGGACGCGGTATGGCTTGTGATCAACGGACATGAAGTCTTAGTAGAGGATTTTTGCAGATTCGAATAATTCGTTTGACCCTTTTGTGCAAAAAAACTCGGCGGCATCGACGAACGTCAGTGGTAGGCGTTTATGCAAGAATCCAGTAGCTCATGAGGAGCATTAAATCAACGGCAGAAACCTGGCTTATTTAGTGGTAGGCAGTTTGCGATAAAAGGCCACTCGCTGTTGTGCTGCGTTTGCAATCGCTTATATGACCCTCATTCACCTACCCCTTCAGAAAGACACCGGAATAGTAACAACCTCCTCCCCCTTATGCCAAAAGTAGCCTTGAGGCTAAATTTAAATAATTCCTGTGTTCAAAACCCTATAATAAAACTAATTTTAACTCTTACCTTAACCCTTTTTTGTCTGGAATCTAGCACAAATCCACCCGTATTACGGATGGCTCCTGTTCCCGTGTCTTATTGGTGTGGGACATATAAGAGACCCCTGCCATGATAAATTGTATATGCATTTCTGTTAAGCTAGAACAAGTTTTGCTTATCTCTACATGCACATTAGTGTAACCTTACGCTCAAAAAATGACCTACTTATTTGTTCAACCCTCCTTTGTGGCCTGAACGCAACAACGCTCCTGATCTGTGTACAGTTTTCTTCTAGCAATGTAGGTGCTACTTTCCACAATTCAACGTTTTGCACACGTTATTGATACACCCATTATCTACAACGGATTTTTCAAACATTTCCGGTTCACCAGGTTAATGTTTAATAACCCCAATATATTCGCTCCCGTAGAAGGCACATTATAACTGTATCTACTTTTACTCACTTGGCTTCAATAAGAAAAGAGTAAGTTCATTTTTTCAAGCTGATAACGTATGGCCAGTTTTCTGCATTCCAAGCCCGCGTCCAATTAAAATATGTAAATCCGGGTGATTTAATGATGTGCTGAAAACCAGCTTTTAAGAAAAACTACTACTTGCGTTGAATTCATACCTTTTCTCATGCCAAATCCAATCCCTAGCCGCAACCGTGATGTATTAGAGATTGGAGCGCACGTTATTGTGGGAGTACGCCTTAGTACGATCTGTAGATAAGCGCTTCGGCACCACAATGACTATACGTGGCAATATTTACGCACTGGGATGCCGATGCCAATGATTTATGTGCTTAATTTTCTGCCATTTTGCAGTGTCTTCTGTTTATTCACTCGGCGAAAGGAGGAAAAATAGGTGTACTAATTAAATAGATGGAATAAGCAGTCCGCCTCGCAGAATTTTTGAATAACGTGTGTAAGCCGACAGCATAATTTTGCCAATATGGTAAGATTGACAATTTGGAAAAATTTGGGGTGCATGTCAATGA
This sequence comes from Schistocephalus solidus, assembly GCA_017591395.1. NCBI lineage: Eukaryota > Metazoa > Platyhelminthes > Cestoda > Diphyllobothriidea > Diphyllobothriidae > Schistocephalus > Schistocephalus solidus. Next base: position 99,724 of record WEDG01001586.1, read on the forward strand.
CGCACGCATATGAAGGCTGGGCAACTGGCATTAAGAGAAGACACGAAGGAAGGGAGAAGTCTGTAACATGAGCAGAAACGAGCTGAGAGACTAAAGGACTGGCCCAGAGGAAATTGTCTTGAGGGTTTTTCCCGAATGAAATTCATATTTCCTTCATTGCGGTTTGTCAAAGAGTCAAAAACCGTAAAATCTCATTCAATACAGGTTAAAAGAATATAATACTTGTCTAAGATCCTTAAAGACCGCGAAAAATCTCTCAGAGAGAATACATTCACTATTTTTAAATCAAACTGCCTTACTTGACGGTCCCCAAATTTTTATGGAGCATCGCAGATGAGACACGGGTCCAGTATGCTCACAAAGGGGTTTCTTTAAGTACATGATTGAAGTTCTCCTACTAACTGCACTCGCATCCGCCATTTGACCCATTTGACAGCAGTGCGATGGATCAGAGGCGTTACTAAGCGCTGAAGCATAACTACACTGCACTTCTGCTTTTTACCGATTGGTTAGCCACAATCACGCCTGAGAGACCTTGATGAGACATGCTACTTGCATGGTAAACCTTAACGCTTCACTGGACTGCTTATGCGCATAGTGCGCTATCGACGTCATGGTAAGCTATTTGGCTGGGCTAAAAAGTGGTTATCCTGCGGCCGGTTTATGCTGCGTGAACCAAAAGGGAATTGTCTGGCAGAGGTAAAAATGTACCCGTATTGAAGGTAAATGATACGGAATGAAGTGGACGACGTGAGCGATTCGTGTTGATCGCGGGCAGCAACTGGTAGCTGTTGGAATCCATCATTAGCCAAATGTCCGGTTATCGACAGGCATCTTGCCAGCAGGTATGTCAAAGAGCGAGCGGTCACCAGCAGTGAATTGGCTAAAAATCAATGTGGACTGCAAAGAACTTTATACGTGAGCTGGTTTGTAGGGACGTTTGTCTGAGGATGTCAAAACTGATGAAACGTGTTACGGGTGTATATAGAAATTCTGCAGACTGGAAGGCTCCTCGGTGTGGATTTAATCTTGTCTCTAGCACCTGCGCCGATAGGCGTCTAATCGTAGCCGGACTGCTTAGTTCTGTTAGACACGGCAGTCGCTCTCCGAAGCAGTTGGTGAGTCGGGATAGGATAGTCGACTGGTGCACAGAAAATGGAAGACGGAGAGAGAGAGAGAGAGAGATTGAGGTCGGTAGCACGCGAAGCATATTCATCACTATAAAAATCTGGTGTGCTTGACTCTATCAAGGCGTGCTAAAAAGTCGTGGCTTAGCACTTTTAGCCAAATGATGCTTCAACTCGCAGTCAGTCCAGTATGTGTTTGTGTGGAGGGCTGATTGGTGGACTGAGACTCGAGCTGTAATCACTCCCTCATAATGGGAACTCGGTGGCGACCTCATGCCCGGGAATTCCGAGCCCTCCACCCCTTTTGTGTGAACATTAAATGTATTGTGTTGGGTTAGAATTGTGCGGGGTACGAGCAGACTGGCTCTTTGGCTTAGTCGACTGACCGAATCGGACAGCGGACTGGTGCCTGGGAGAGAGAAGAGAGAAGCAAATCGACACCACGCGGCGCATATTCCTCACTATAAACAGCCTGCGCCTCTGGAATCTATCCCAATAAGCTTAAATTCGTAGCCTGGAAGACTGCCAACCGCCGGGCTGACTCGTCTCGGATAGAAAGGCAGGCTGCAATGCATCCTTCGTTAGGTAGCCTTTAATAGCCTGCGTGACTATCCGAGTAGTCGTATTCTTGTTTGCATGAAAACCTCGTCAATCATGCGCGGACCAGGCATGTGTGGCATGCTAAATTTGCCTGTTTAGCCTTTTCATGCACTGCGTCCGAACTCAGTCTGGTCTTATTGACTGTAGCTTGATATTCGCACATTCCCCCGCAGCAGTTCCCCTGACCGGCTCAGATGGTGGTCTGATTGTGGGTGGAGGAGGAGGCAGCGTATGAGCATCTTTCACTAGAAACAATATGATGCGCTTGAAGCTATCACGGTGCGCTCAAAACGCCATGGCTTGGAAGGTCGAATACCGACGGGATAACTCGAACCACGTGATCAGCCCAGTGTGCTTTTGGGCGGAGTAACTGACTGGCGGACTGAGGAGTGAGACTACTACAATGGCTCCTTCTTAATGTGGTCTTTATATAATTCAATTCGTGGTCTCCGAGCCAGGTGTTGTGGCACACCCAGGGTGACTCCAGCCGTGCCAGCCACATGAGCCC